>CAKNWT010207218.1:1349-26024 GCA_932066315.1 Andricus coriarius | reverse complement strand
ATTCTGTGAATTCCATGAATTCTGTGAATTTCATGAATTCTGTGAATCCCATGAATTCTGTTAATTCCATGAATTCCACGAATAAATAGGTAGCAGATCAGAATTCTCATTTGTATGCAAATTTCCTGATCAGATTTGACATGGGCAAACCCGCCCGGAAAATTTGGTGCCGGGTGAATTGAAACCCGAACCGAAACATTTCGGGTCCGGGGTAGTATAATACCCGGATCGAAACATTTCGGGCCTGTCTCTGGAAGATCCGAAACCGAAAGTTTCGGTGCCGGTCCTCTTACAGACCCACCCGAAAATTTCCTTTCCGGGCTAGGCACACCAGTATATAGCATCCATATTTTAGCGGGAAAATTAAACTGTTTACATTCTCATCAGTTTTTATAGAAATGTCGCTCTGTCTGTTGACGAGATAACTTTCGAAGTAATTTTCTGATTCGAATTTCCTTTTTTGCGCACTGGTTTGTGGTCCAAAAAGACAGGTCAAGTTCATTAGCTAGCCTTCCACTGCCAATATTTATGGTTTTAGCCATGAAAATTCAAACTGAGAAACGTCATAATTCAACTTTACCACGAAACCACGCAAGATACACTGCATAGACAAGAGATCAGAGTTATCTGATTTTAAAAGTTCTACCAAATTGCTCTTGACTGTTTCTTGTCGTTTGTACACAGGATAACTTTTAGTGCTGAAAACAAAGATTCGGTTGGGTAACCCTCAAATGTTAGACTGGTGCGGATTCGCACTGGAAATTTTTTTATTTTGTTGGCATTTACGCAGGCACAGCTGCAGCGGCTTATTCCCAATATATTAAATATATATATGTTAAATATGCGTAAGATATGCTAGATGATTATTATATGTTTGATGTATTAAATATTTAATGCCAACATTAAAAAAAAAAACAATTTGTACCGGTGTGCCTTTTACGTATGCTGGGTTTGAGTGTACCGTATGAGGGTTAATATAATCTTTTCATGGCCGTTCTGATTTTACACTCGAAAGTCGTATTGAAAAATCGAAATTTCATGTTTTCAGCTAAACGGTGAGATATAAAAAGGAAAGATTATAAAGAATAATTACAAAAAGGTTCTGAACACATGTATATTGATATTTTTTCACAACTTCCATCATTATTTAGATATTTAGGAGAAATTTAGATTTTTTCCGAAAAAATTTGAAGTGTCAAATGCGTTTTAATGAAGCATTCCTCTTTATGAAACTGTAATTTCTATATAAAGACCGGTGGTGGTGTTTTTGATCTCGTTCGATTTTGTTCATATTTTAAGAGTTTTTAGCAGTGCAATAATTTTACATTTAAACCTTAATAATGGAATTTTTTTTATTATGAAAAGCGTAAAAATTTTCACCATCTAAAATAGCAAGTAAAATAACTCTAAAGAAATAAAGATTATATATAAAACATTAAAAGTGGTGCTACCAAGTAAATAATAATAGAGCTTTATTAAGTTGCCAACTAAATTAATATTATACAATAACGGTGACACAGAAAGGGCAAAGGTACACCTTGTTTGAGGATTTGCAACGCATAACCATCTATAACTGAACTTGTAACCATCATTAAACCTAAAGTTAAAAGAACCACACTTAATAAAAATCACCGTCGTCCTTGGGATAATTTGGTCGCTTGTTTAAATGGAATATGAGGCAATTGGATTTTTAACACTATTACGAAAAATTCCATGACTTTTAAAGGTTTTCCAGATTTTTCAAGTTCTATAGCAACCCTGTGAGTAAAAGTACCTTTCAATAATCGAATTCAATATTCCTGAATGATAAACTGGTAATTTTATAACCTGCTGAAGTATATCAAATTTCTAGAGTTATTTAGTGCATAGGTATATCAAATGTAATTTAAAGCGAACATATTATTTTCTGAATGGTATTTACCTGTTATTTAAGGGTCTGTAGGAAGACCGGACCCGAAACTTTCGGTTTCGTATCTTCCAGAGATAGGCCCTAAATGTTTCGGTCCGCGCATTATACTACCCCGGACCCGAAACTACTACTTAAGGTTGTTCTACAGTCTACACTCTACAGTAAGTAAATCTGTATTATAGTACACTTATTTATAATTATCTATTTCGATTCATCTTTGAATTATATATTTATTTATATATTAATGATCTTGAATAATGGATAAACACAAATTGAACCTCTTAGACGAAGAACTAAAAAGAAAAAAAAACAAAGGACGCATATTACAAGGATTTTATAATTTTAATGGAAATGAAATTTACCTACCCATAAAAGGAATTTACTTCATTGGTCACATATTTGTTGGAAATCCCCTCCAAATATCCCAAGTCGTTTTGGGTTTCCAAAGGCAAACACTACATTACGCACACATTCACAAACATGTAGCCGAACTGAGTAAACTTCGCTTATGAGTTAAATGTCTTTGGTGACTTTCAAAACCCCGGGCTTAGGGCGTTGCAAAGGGGTTTTCCGCCTCTGGAATTTTATGAAGACGCACAAAATCACTCTTCTTTGGTGTGCCGTGACGTCAGAAACACGAAAAGGCCTCTTTTCATTAGCATTCTTACATTTTATACGAGTTGAATAGGAGGTAGGTGAAGATAGAGATAGATCGATGTTCTCCGCGACAACTGGAGCGAGCTTATCTCGCCACATAGTGATAGGGGAGCTTACGGCCGCTCGATAGCGCTATCTGCTCTAGGCAAAGTTCCGCACAATCCCAATGGGACAAATGAATAAATGCTTTAAATATATAAATCAATAATAAAAGTTTTCAGTTTATTAATAAAACAAAGTAAAAGAGGAATTCATTCAGTTTGAAACGGAAGAATTTAATAATCTAAATAGTGTCTAGTTTTTCTTGCATGGTTCTGAATTTCACAAATGTAATATTATTGTCTAAAGAGTGAAAGTTTCAAAGCAGAAGTTCTCAAAATGTATGTGAATAGACAATAGCTATATGAATAAATAAACCATAAAACCCTTAAAATCAAAATATAACCACAAATTTAGAATAAAAAATTGAACAAATTATGAAAACACGTACTTTGAAACGTTCTTTCAGTAGACCCTCGTTTTTTATTTTGTTACGAGACTGATCACGCGCTTGAGCGCGCGTGTTTTTGTCATTTGAAATATTTTGTAATTATCTTTGAAATTTTGTTTGCAGTTCGAACTAATTCAAACTAATCCGAAATAATCCGAAATAAATTTTCAATCCTCTTCAACCATTCTCAATCTGTGTTTCAACCCCAAATTAAATACCAATTTCAAGACATGTCTCAATCCCAAATTCAATCCGAATGGATCCGAGGCTCACTTATTATTAATGCTTCTCCATTAATGTATCAGCATCAACTTCAATCTGAACCCATACCGAATCCATGTTTCAATCCGTCCCTCCAATCATTTTTAATACGTGGGGCTTCTTGAATTCAATCAAAATGAATCGGAATAAATCCGATACCAGTCCGAATGGATAAGTGTGAATCCGAAACCAAGCCGAATGATCACACACCAATCGAAAACAAAATTTTCACTCCTTGTCAAACCGATCCCAATCCGAATGAATCCAAGACTCGCCCCAAGCCAGTTTCAATATTTGCAATGCTCTTAAGTCCATGCGCTCAATCCGAGTGAATCGGAAACCAATCTAAACCGAACTTTCAATCCTTTAAATCTGTGCGTTAACATAAACTTGAATCCTAACACACATTTTAATCCTTTTCAATCCGCGCGCCTGATGCAAACAAGTATTTTCAATCCTTCTCAATTCTTGCACGATGATTAACTTCAATCCGACACAATCCGAATTAATCCAAATATGCTATTCAATTATTTTAAATCCGAATGAGTCTATCGCCTTCTAGAAAATCTCTAAAATATTGACAGTTTTCACGTATCTTTCAACGTTTTCTGGAAGTCTGAAAATGTATTAAACTTCGTCAATCTTAACACTAATTGTTATTTATTATTAATATTTCAAATTTTCGCGTATGTCTCACCGTTTTCGAGATAATTCAAAATTTTAATTTTTTTATTTTTGAAAATCTTGTTATTGGGTTAGTTTGTGGTGGCCGAAAAACAACGCTTGTGTAAAACCATAAAAAATTTATCAGATTCGCGTATCTCACCGGTTACAAGATCAATCAATATTTTTTTTTTATAATTTTGAAAATACTTTTACAAGGGTTTTTTATGGTGGCCGAGGATCATCACCATTTACAAAACACCGACATTTGTTCAGTTTTCGCGTATCTCATCACTTTTTATTAAAACGTGCGAAGTTGCTCAGCTTTCTTGTATCTCTCACCGTTTTCAAGGTAAACCAAAATTTAAAATTAGTTTTTGAATTTTTAAATCATTCTTTTAAGTTAGTTCAAGTTAAAGTTTGCTGAGTTTCACGTATCTCTGATCGTTTTCGATATATTTCAAAATTTTTATCATTTTTAATTTGTATAATCCTTTTACTGGATTACTTTGAGTTGTTTGAAAGAAAAAAACCCTCTGTTTATTGTTTTAGATCGGGGTGTCCAAAGACCATCCCCCTTTGGAAAATATTGTCAGTTTTGGCGTATATCTCACCGTGTTCAAGTTAATTGAAAATTTTCATTTTTTTTTAGTATTTGAAAAATCTTTTTATTGGGTTAGTTCGAGTTGGTCGAAAACAAACCACCCCTTCAAAAACCTTAAAATTTACCTACTTTTCACGTATCTCTGATCGTTGTCGAGGTAATTCAAAATTTTCATTTTTTCTAATTTCGAAAATCTGTTCACTGGGTTACTTCGGGGTGGCCGAGGACATTCCCCCTTTAGAAAACCCTTAAAATATTGTCAGTTTTCTCATATTTCTCACCGCATTCAAGATAACTCGAAATTTTGTTTTTTATTTTAAATAAAAATATTTATGCATTGAAATATCAACTTCCTATTCTCGACTCCCGACTCTCGACTACTGCAGACGACGATTGAAGAGAGAAGAGCGAATATTCGCCGTTTCCAAAACTACTCGGCACTTGGCAATGAACGCATTTCTGGATACCTGTGCTCGGGTATGCTCGCTACTCGGCGAACATTTGGGGATTAAGTACTCGGCAAAAGGCGAATATTTGGCAATCAGCAAGTAACAAATATGTATCAGTAGGTCAGGTTTGCAAGTGCGCTACCAAACTTCCCGTCTCTCGACTCGCCAATGCAGCTCGATAATCCTTTTGTCTTTCAAGTTACCTATCCCCAACTCAAAAGTAGTCATAAATCTAAATGGATTAAATATTTTAGTTATTTAAAATATTCCAATTATGAGCCCGAAATTCATGTCAAAATAGAAATTCGAGATTTCAACCCTTTGGGGATGGTTGAAAACAAACCACTTGAACTTTCATTAGATTTCATGGTTTACATGTATCTCTGACGATTTTTGTGATAATTCATCTCTTTTTTTTGAAATCCTAAAATCTTCCTATCGGGTTAGTTCGAATTGGTCAAAAACAAATTCCCTCTGAAGAAACCTTAAAATCGACTTAGTTTTTACCGTTGTCGATATACAGTGCAGCCTCTGAATCAGTCCTCTCCGAATAAGACCGCTTCTCCTAATCTTCGTTCGTAAGTTGCCCCCACTACTTCGCGCATCATAGAATCGGGGGCGAACCTCCGAATAAGACCGCGAGTGGAAATTGCGTTTTGATCTTAATTTATGCTTTGAATAATAGTATAGTAACGAAAATTTCAATTGATTTTGTAATAAATTTCATAAATCTATTGTTAATACTTATTAACATTTATACATTTTTTATATAAATATATTAATAAAAATGTTAAATTACCCAAAAGAAGGTAACAAAAAGTAACATATTCAGCAACCCGTGTTATAAAAAAATATTTTTGAATTCAATTTAAAAAAAAAATTGAGTATTTTCCCCCAAATAAAAATTTTACCTTACTCATAATATTTATTTAGAATAATATATTAAAAATATTTTAAGTAATACTAATACTGATAATAATAGTATTAAGAAGCTTCGGTGGCTCAGTTGGTTAGACGCTCGGACTTCGACTTAGAGATCCGGGATTCGATCCCTGAGCCGGTACCTCTTGAAATTTTTCAATGTACCTTTACCGAGGTTCTGGTGGTTCGGATCCCACCTTAAGCTGTAGGTCCCCCCATCGTGCACTTGACTGCAACCCAGTCCGTGCATACTATTCAAAATAAAAAATAAATCCAACTAAACAAAAATGCCTTCGACACATTGGGCTGTAACCATCTTAAGCTTGAGACAATAATTTTTTATACATGTAATACTCACTCGAATATGTCTCGAATGCAAGCGGTCCTATTCGGAGGTTGAGCCCAACATTTTTCATGGCGATTTCGGACCGCGGGTGGGGGTAATTTAAAGTTTTGATTTTTTCTAAGTTCGAAAATCTGTTCTCTGCTTTAGGTCGGGGTGGCCGACGACCATCCCCCTTTAGAAAACCTTGAAAATGTTGTCATTTTTGCGTATCTCTCACTGTTTTCGAGATAACTTTCCCCTATGTTTAGAGAAATTAACAATGAATTTTATCTCATTTATAACTACTATCGAGTTATGAAATCTTTTTTACATGATCAATTTATCGAATTTTTCTCTCGATATTTGACAGCTGATTGGCTGATTCTACTGTGACATACATTAGATTTCAGTGGTGATCTGAATTGACCAATAAGGTTTAGGGACTACGCATGAATTTATCCGGAATGAATGTACTTTTTATAATAGGATATATTTGTCTGTAATGAGTTGGAAAGGAGGTAGTTGAAAATCTAGTTTGGATTTGTGGCCTTTTTTGTTTTCTGGTTTTGGTACATTATATGATTCATAAGAAAGTAGATCAGATTTCGATCTTTAAGGAAATAATATTCTATTTGTGAAATGCAGACCTACACAAGAAAAACTGACCAGAACTTAAAATATTACATTTTTTCAAACTGAATAACTTGAACTTCTAATTGTTTAATGAATAAATTATAAACTTCAATTATTAATTTTTATTAAATAAAAATTTTCATTTGTCCAATTTACATTTTCGCGGAACTTGGACTAGAACAGATGGCGCTATATAGCGGCTTGTAACCTCCCCATTGTGCTTGCGTTAGAGCAGAACAAGCAGAATAACTGCTTTTATAACCTCATCGCTGTCACGTCTTCCTTCAGTGTAAAGCAGTGGTAAATTTAAAAACATGTCGGATTTGGAAGAAAATAAAAGGTTACAGTGCACATCTCCTGAATTTCGCGAAGTGGCACCAATCGCTACAGTAGATTTTCTGGCAGAAAAAAAAAAATTGTACGATCTGGCATAGGAATAGTTTTCCAAATGGAAGTCAGTAAATAAAACCATTACGTCAAAATTTACCATTAATGTATACAATTATATATTTTTATTGATTTGGGTTATTAAGTTATTTTTTTAAATTTTATTCGTAATTTGGTAAGTTTAAATGATCTCCCTATCCGGCTATCTTGGACAGACCTTACTGACTTTTTATGATCTTGTTGTAAGACGTATCGCGCATTGTTTTTAGACTCGTCCTAAAAACATTCCACTTGTCACGGAATGATTGTCTCCTCCCACTTGAAACGCAATATACTATTTCAACATCTGTGACGTGGAACGAAGAAACCAGCCTAAGGACTCAAAAAGCTATTTTCCTGTTTTTATTGATTCTGAATAATGAAGGTTTTTCCTATCGAATAAAAAAATCTCCATTCCTTAACGATCAAAATTGAATTTTCTGGAGCTCAAAGTTGGGAGGTGATTTTTGTTTGCATCGCGCTTAGCTCTTGCACCAACACTCTCACGCGTCTTGTTTGTGTGATATATCGAAGCTCTAATGCGTTTGGCTCGGTAGATCGCCACTCGATGCGCGCGATTAGGCAGTTTTTCCTGGTAGTTTTTTTAGGCATTTTTCAATTTTGTTTTATGAGTCGTAATAAAACATGAAAATAACACATAATATGATTATTTTTCATTGCTATCGTTCATTTTTTACCATAGTCGGCCATAGTCAACCATTGTTCTTATTAATATTTCTCGAGCCCTCATACAGATCCGGAAGGCTCAACTGTGTTATTGCGAGAGCCTTGCTCCGAAACTGGAGGGATTGCAATGACGATTAAAATTATAAAAATCTAGGGATGTACTTTAACATTTTTGCAATCATATTTATTTGGCTTGAAGAATGTGCGTAAATGAATCTTTCGTTTCAGTAAAGTTTACAAACTGGATAGGTTAAGCGCTTTTTAGGTTACTGTCAAGAACAATGGAGAAAATCAGTATATTCTTGTACAAAGTGAGGCTGGGACACCATACCTTAATTACGTTTGGGGTATTCTTATATTAAATTAAAGTCTACTACAATGTACCATAAGAGGGGCGACAGGAGACCCCCTGTGGGCAACCCCGTGGAGCTATTACCCTTACTAGGCCTTCGCCCCATCTGATTTCGAGTCTCTTCCGGCTTAGCATTCTTCCTATCCAGCATACTAGCTGTTCTGGCACGTCACATCTCAAAGCCTCTTGACGGATGACTTCTGGGGGAGTATTGTTGAAAGCAACCTTTATCCAAGAAAGTGCCCACAGCATACCCCTTTTCTTGCAACTTCTGCTCCAACTTTGCCACAACAGCATGAAGCGCAGTTTCAACCGAGCAGCCTGCCTGCCTGCAAATTCGTGCTGCCCTCTATGCAACGGGGAGGTCAAAAGCACCTCATCTCTGATGTATCTTTCGACCAGCTTCTCCAACGTCTCAGGATAAAAGACTTTAGGCTTGTTGGTCGGAAATCGATTACACCAGTGTAACCCTCCCTCCCAGGTTTGGGAATGAAGGCCACTCTGCCATCCTTCCAGGCCGATGGCATGTATTTAGGGCTATACTTGCCCTAAATAATATCTTCAAAGGAGGGACGACTAGATTTATGCCTTTTTGTAAATACGCTGGATAAATTTCATTCACCCCTGGTGATTCAAAGCAACAGAAGGACACTACAGTCCATTCCACCATTTTGTAATCAACGACCTTAGCGGCGAAATTCCAGTCGGCCCTCGTCACCTCTTGGCCCCGGCCTTCCTCCTCTTGGTTGGTTCGGATTCACTGAAAACCCGGGAAGTGAACTTTCATCAGGTGATTCAGCGTTGCTTCTTCGTCTTCGATAAACTCACCATTATCGAGCCTTATGAGCCTGAGGCGAGCTTCCGGATTTTTCGCCAGATTCTTGTGGAGCCTCGCTGTTTCCGGAATTACTTTCGATTCCTCGCAGAAGACCCTCCAATCCCCCTGTTTATACTTTCTAGTACTTTTATTGTATTAATACTGGGCCGTCTTACAGGTGTCCCGGTCTGAAGGAAATTTATTTCTATTTGCCCTATTGCACAACAGTCTTGACTTTTTACGGAGTTTCTCCAGGTGGATATTCGAACATTCTGCTCCCTTCTTAGATTTAATTGTGCTTGTAGGGCAATTGTTCTCATATGATGTACTCAACTCATCAATGGTACCATAGCGTGTGAGGAATTCCGCAGGCCTCCCTTTGGGTTAATCGAAACACGATATATTTGTGGTCCGAGAGATACTCCTCATCGGATATTCTCCAGCCCACTACCCTCTTTTAGTCTGGAATGTGGAATTATCACCCCGATTCAGAATCTCCAGCTCTGTATCCGCTATGTATTTAATAAATCTCTCCCTCTGTCATTGATGTTTGTGCTTTCCCACACCTTGTCGTGAGACTTTGCATCACAGCCCAACAGCAGAGGAATCTTGTTGTGTTGACAGTGCCGAATTCGAGCCTTTACCTCTCTGGGAGGCGGGGTTCCCTCGGCATCGCCCGGAAATTCGCCGAGGCAATAAACACCACTAGCCTTTCTCCGCTACTGCCCCTGAGTCTCACCTTGATAACGGGGAGAACTCTAGAGCAGAACTTAGGCACCAAGATCGCATCCATACCCTTGACCGCTATGCATGCCCTTAGCGCTTTTTCTCTTGCCCCTTATATATGGAGCCACACCCTAACAAGTCACTAATCCTTCCCCTGTATAATCAGGGTTCTTGGATCAGGGTTTTTCCTGCCTGCATGACTGAAAAGCGCCTGGCTAGATCCGCCGAGGTGCCTTTGCTGTGGTGCAGATTAATCTGCATAATGGGGATTCCCGCCTCAGCCATTAAAAGGCTAATTCAGGGCCCCTATATTGGGTCGGTAATCCAGAGCCGCAAGGGCTCCAGAAGTTCGCACCGCTCGTGGTGGACTGCCCCCTGAGGAGCCTTCCACCACTGGCGGTGGGTTAGATGAGGGTCTCGGCACGGGCCCCTTCATTGTTTTTGTTTATTTTTGGTTTATCATTCAATTGTCCGACGAAAAGCTAGGGAAATTAGAAACACCCCCTGCAGAGCCCCGCTTGCGGGGGCGGGTCTACATACTATGGTATTCGACCGGGAGTCCCAAAGTCCCCGTTAAGGGACCTCCTTTGAGACCCCGGCCTATCCGCCTCTACTGAGGGGGAAGGCCGGGATGTTTAAGGATTTGTTAACCCTGATACCATTCAGCCCTTGATACAGCGATCACATCGTATCTCCTTAGTTTAATTCACACTGACTAGAGTCCGTCAGTTTCCCAGAGTTGATACAACTCGCGATGCAGTCTCTCTGGTTCACCTTTCCAGGTTTATAGTCCGATGAGACCCATAAGCCCTCCCACCAACTGCAAGGTCCTCCGATCCCTAGGGAGAGAGAGGTTGATAATAAGTATTTATTAAATGAAACCAAAAATCAGTAAGATGTTCTAATTTGATCTTATATTACCCTGCCGATGAAACGGCACTGAAACGGCACTGGGCCGCCAGTGCCGTTTAGTGACTGTTTGTGCTGATTTTCGCACCTAAATAGTACTCAGAGTGATGCGACGGTCATATAATGGTCCGATTGTATTTGTCACATACCGGGCGGGCAGTCAAGTGGTTTACAGAAGTTGGCCGCCACCAACCCGAATCCCTTTTTAAAATTTTCTTCAAATTATTAACACCTTTTTCAAATAATGAATTTTCTTATCATATGTATTTCATAATTATAAATATAAATTATCAAGGTGTCCACTTTCTGGAAAAACATGGAAAACGCAGGGATTTCTTTTATGAGGATGTCACCGGGGAAACACACGGAAAATCGACAACCGCTGCGCTTAGAGTTGTTTCTTAGCTCCATCTTCAGAATACAGCAATAATTTTCAGAACTTAAGTAAGCTCCGAGCTCTTGATTCAAAGAGAACGAATTATGTTCCTAATTCTTGCAGAATAAAGTGCTTATATACTCTCGCACTGTTGCCTCCTGCGAGGCTCCCTTTGGTGGTGTGTGTATGAGATTCTTAACATATTTACCGGCTTAAAATAGCTTTGATTTGACTGATTGAGAAACCAAAGATTGTATGATTAATAACCGAAATTTTGTTTTGATCACTCAAAATATCCCGTTTTACCGTTAACATTGGGAAAAATGGGCTTTAAAAGATGAATTTTTTAACTTTCACAAAGGTAATTTCAAAATTTTACATTTTTTAATTTTCAATTCCTTTCAGCTGGTCTACTTGGTATCCTAGTCGCAGGTATAAAGGAAAGTTCTACAGAAATTTAAAACTGGAATCTGAGTAGCTTTAAACGAGCCGCAATGAAACAGCAATGGGCAGTGCCGCTTGAGTGCCGTTTAATCGGTAGGGTACTGAGACTTCCAGTTTTCCTTCAATTTGACAATTATCCAAGTGCAGGATATGATTAGTTGTACTTGGGTTACTTACATATTAGACAATAAAAATACTTACGCATTATCAAAATCAAGATTACATTTCTTATCGAAATCTACACGAATGGATCTTGACTGATATTGGATACAAGACTAACCTTTATTATTCAAGAATTAATTTATTTTATTTTTAAACTCAAGCATGAATTTCATATCAAATAAAATTTTATTCACAGAATTTCTAATTTAAATTTAATATCAGGCAGATCTAAAATTATTTTGTATGACAGAATTTTCATTCAAAAATTAAATTTTCATTCATTGAGTTAGCAAATCTCGAGGCTCTATCCGGGCGCCAAAAATATAACAAACTAATTTTTTATCATAAAAAAATGTACTCTTCTTTAGATATATATTTAAGTGAGCATTTGAGAGTGCCTGAAACATAGTACATTTAATCCATGCAAACCTAGAAATGATAAATATAGATAAACGAGTTAAATAACACTTGGATAAATATGAAATAGAACAGCGAATGAGTGAGGTGCGAATATAAAATAAACATAAATAAATCGATAAGAAACAGTTAATGTGAAATCTAAAAAAATCAGCGAAAATTGAGATCGTGGCATTTTGGTTTGCCTCATTGGAGAACATTAGGATGTATAATAGTATATTATGCGCCACGGTGCATAATTAGGGTATTTACGCGTCGAGCGGCAACGCTCGCAGGACGATCGAATCCGAGGCGAGATAAGCCCTATGAGCATTGTCAGCGAGTCGCGTGAAGACACGAATTGTGCGCATTAGCGCATATACTATTTTATGTGAGGACGGTGCATTTACAAGTTTTGTTGCGAAAGCGTAGAGTATCGTAATGTTGTTCATTACGATACAGCGGAGTGTAATGTGAAGAGTGATTTCCGCTGTATCGTAATGTACAGCATTACGATACTCTACGCTGTTGCATAAAAACGCGTTTATGCACCGGACTCACATAAAAAGTATTGCTGACCACAGGTCAAATTTATTTAAGAAAATGACTTTTCTTTTCGACTACACTTCGGTAGTTCTTTTCAGTAATCAAATAATGGCTGATAACATAACCTGTGTGGTTAATAAAAAGAGTTACGAAATCGAAGTAATAAGTTATTTAAAAATAAAATTAGTTTTCTATAAAAGCAACAATATTATGTCTGCCAAAGAAGGAGCTAGCGTTCAAAATGGGTTTGTTTTTAATAATTTGTATATAATCCTGTGTTTGTAATTTGTAATCTGTAATTTGGACTTTTAACCAATTTATTACAATATTTCTAAAAGAAAGATTTACTCAGACAAGCTCCGATTTTTGTAACTCTTTTTGAGTAGAAATTTTCGAAGTGAGCCCATGATTTTTTACGTTAAAAGGAAAATTAAAACTAAGTATTAGAAAATAATCTATTCAATAGTATTAGTGATGCCGTCGAGCGATATTTCCCGATCTCGACACGATCTTTGGCTCGGGAAGTCGATATATCGGCTCGGGATCGTGTCGGGTTTTCGATACTTCTTCAACAGATCTTTTTTTAATATTTGGCAATATTGGACTATTTATTGTAAAGAAGCGAATATAAAGCAGATAAAATAGTGAAAATTTCAGAGTGCTACATCCTACATTTCAATTTACAATTGTATTTTTCCTTTTTAAATTGTTAATTTGTGAAAACGAGTGTTGTTCTTTAGTGTATAAATAATAATTATAGAATGATTGTTTCAAAACGGTTTAAAATATAAATTATTTGAGGTCTAATGACACAAGTCTCTGGTTTAAAAATAGTTTGAAGGTTTAATTTGTAATATTTTTCACTTAAGATTTATTCAAATTATATTATAACAAATTTATTGATTCATTCTTCAATATCGACGATCACAAATGACGGCGTGGATACATTTTTGTTGAGCAGAAATCTTTGACATGTTCTACTTATACAAGTTTTTTTTATCAAAATAGTTCAATTTTCTTCCAATGATATGAATTTTTAACAATTCAGTTAAACTTTTATTCGAACAGTTTAATTTTCAATCCAAATATGTACGATACCTTTTCAATAAAAACTTAAATAGTTGAATTTCCAATAAAAGATTAAATGGTTAAATTGTTACTTCAGAAAATTAATTTTTCACCTAAAAAAAGAGTTTTCAACAAAATAGTTACAATTTACATACTAAACGAATAATATGAAATTTTAACCAAGCAATTCAACTTTCAATCAAGCAGTTGAATTTTCAACAGGGACGTTCAATTTTCTACAGTAAAAGACTAATTTCACAAAAAAAAAAATACATGAATTTTTAGACAAAGGGGTAAATTTTCGAATTAAAAAGATAAATTTTCTACCAAAAATGACATAGTTACATTTTTAATTAAAGAAATTAATTTTTTACTTAAAAAAACGAACTTTAAAAAAAATAGTTGAATTTTCAAGTTAGGAAATTACTTTTCAAATCAAATGATGAACCTTGAACTGCAATACTTACATTTTGAATAATACAATATATTTTCAAACAAAAACAACGTTTTTTAAAACAAAAACATGAATTTCCAACAATATATAGTTAAATTCTCAAAGAATTTTTAACTGAAATCACAAAATTAAATTTTTTGTTAAAAACAATAATTTAAAAAAAAAATACGAATCATCCAGAGAAAGGCTTTAATTTTCAAACAGAAAAATAAATTTTCAATTAATTCTGTAGTTAAATTTTCAACTGAAAAAGATCAATTTTTAATCATGAAGTGAATGGATAAATTTTCCAATGAAAAAATTAATTCCCAAACAATAAAAACGTGTTTTCAAGATTATAGTTTAATTTTCAAGGAAAGAATCAATTTGTAGTTGAATTTTCAAAGGAAGAGATTAAATTTTAGCTAAAATGATGAATGTTTAATTTGAATGCCTACATTTTCAGTTATAAAATAAATTTCCACCTAAAACCAAAAATTTTTCAACAAAATAGTTAAATTTTTCACCAATTAATTTTTTTCCAAAAAATACCAATTTTTAATAAAGCACATGAATTGTTCACCAATAATTAGTTGAATTTTTAAGTAAATAGTTCAGTTTTCAACCAAAACGATGAATTTTCAAGTGTTTAAAATGAATTGTGCAATATTACTGTTATTTATAAGAATTATTTTTGGGAGAATAATTAATTGATTATTATTCTCTTCTCTCGATTTTCCACCAAGAAGATGAATATTCATCAACAAATCAAATACTTCAAATTGTGAGGAAAAAAATTAATTTTTATTAAAAAAAAAAAAAAACAATTCTCAGAAAAATAGTTCAATTTTCAAACAAATCCTTTTCAACTAAAATCTACTATGTTTGATCAGAATTGTGAATTTCCAACCTAGTAGTTGAATTTTTAACTAAAAAAGCTACATTTTCAGCTAAACATGGAATAGTTAAATTTCGAGTTCCAAAAATTAATGTTCAACTAAACAAGTAAATTTAAATTGTTGTAATCTTTTTAATGTTCTATTTATACAACATTTTTTATTGTAAAGTGCGTGTAAATGGTTCAGCATTTGAATGAATCAATTCCGAATGAGAAATGTTTTGAACTTGAATTTTAAACATTTAAAATTCAAAACAGTTACACTGCCCATGTTTTTATTTGCAATGTACTTTGCATTACTTGAAATGCAAACTTTCTTCTTTAAAACCTCATTGGCAATACAATTTCAGCAAGGTCAGATGAAAAAACAATTTCTTTTCGCTTAAAAACGTCCGAAATGATTCTTTATATTTCTTTTTGTTATTCTCTATTCTAGAATCTTGATATTATTTCTTTATGTTAAATTTGTTAATAAAAAAAAGAAATATTAATGCATAGCAGAATATTTTCTTTAAGTATCATTGGAAATGTGATTTCAGCAAATTCAAAAGAAAGAAAATAGTTCAAGTAGGCGCCGAACGCCTACAAGGAAGGGTCTTAACTGAATCTTAAAACAAAATATTTTTCAACATTGTGAAAAAAAATGTTTCAAACAAAAATTTTGAATAAAAAAAATTGATAAAAAAATAATGTTTTGCACTAAAATTTTGAAGAAAACAAAATTTGTTAAAAAAGTTTGTTGAAGAAAAATGGATGGAAAAAAAATATGTCGAAAAAATTTTTTTTTTAAATCTGTTGAAAAAAAAATCTTTTGAACAACAAATTTAGAAATAAAATTGGATGACAAAAAAATTGTTCGAAAAAAAATTGTTGAAACAAAAATTACGTTGAAAAAAAAATAATAATCATTTGTGCGAAAAAATCTGACGCTTGAAAACGCCTACAATGTGCATTTATTCATATAATTTGTTCACAAAATTAACAAATATCAATGCATAGCAAATTTTATTTAGAAAAAATCATTGACAATATAATTGCAACAAGATTAGAAGAAAAATTGATTTCGTTTCGCTTAAAAACGCCTAAAATGTGCATTTGTTTATATATTTTGTTTATCAAATAAACAAATATCAACGGATGGCTCATTTTCTTCATAAAACATCATATTGAAAATATTATTACAACAAGAGTACCTATTAATGTCTGTGATGTACAATTGTTTATAGAGTTTGCTTATGCAATTGATTAATAACATTCAGTCTTGAATTTTGATGGCCATATATCATCCAAATTCCAAACAATAAAAGCAAGCAATTTTAGAGCAGGAATATACTTTGAAAACAAGTATTCCTTAATGTCAAATATTTGTTAAAAAAATGTGCTTATAACAATTAGCTTCACAAGCTAACCATTTTTTTTCTTTCTTAAATCGCTGTGCATTCAATCCAGCTGACTTGAACTACAAGACAAATTTTTTCTAGGAGATAAAACATGAAATGCAAAAAAGCTATTTGTTACTGTTGCTAATTTATATCATTTTTTATAAACAAATGTCGATTTTGTCCTGTTCTACAGCCGTTTGCTGCATGCTGCTGTAACCGCTCTACAGTGGTCTGAAATAGGAATTTATTGTTTATAATCACCCAAAGATCGTTTTTTTAACCGATTTCAAAGTAGTTTTTGTTTAAATGTTTGCGTTTTTTTTTAATTTTTGTCACAGAAAGAAACTCACTTTTAAGTAAATTATTGGATCTGCACTTATAGAACAGAAGTAATTGTAGTAATATTTAACTTAATCTTCTTCTTTATTCATAATGTGTCCCGTGAGGGTTTACATGACTTCCATTTCTTCCAATCCTTCCCTCTACATATTTTATAAAATCTTATCCTTACTATTTATCGTTATTTGCACCTATTTACAGAAAATCTTATATCTAGATCCTTATTTCTATTTTTGACGATAGCGCAATTTGGGACGTGTTTAGCGAACGTGTGAGCGAGAGATCGAAAGAGAGAGAGAGAGCGAGAGATAACGTAAATGAATCTTAATCTACTTAAGCAATTACATAACCATTACTTACAAATCTTTACGCTTCTAATTTAAGCGACTTCCGTTTCCTTTTTCTTTCACTGCTCTTGTACCTCCATTTTGCCATTTTTTTGCATCCATTCTTTCATTCATTCTCATCCGCTCCCCTAGCACTCTCTAAACCCTTCATCCACTCTTCCCCTAAACCATCCTCCCCTAGAATCTTTACCACATTCTCTTGCCAGCTTCCTTTATCTTCCATTCCTCTCCTACATCCTTCCCATACATACTCCCATGTTTCCGCTTCCCATTCACAGATTCTGCACTTCCTGTTCTCTTTCTTTTCTCACTACATACCTCCCCATGCCTCCTTTCCCAGTCTAAACATTGCCATTCTGGTCCTCCGAATGCGCCAAATTTCTCATAAAGTCCCTATCCTTTCTCTCCAATCCTGCTATATTCCAGTAAAATATTCTCCATTCTTCCCTACTTTCGTTTCTCGTCTCTTTTCGTTTCTTACTATTTCTTATTTTCGTATCTCCCGTTCCTTCCTCTCCTAGTTTCCCGGCACCTAATTTCTTACTAGATCTTCCATTTCTGGGGCCCAATTCCACTATACACCTTCAATCTGTATTCTGCCATACTCAACCCACGTTATGTTTCCCTTACTTCTTTCCTCTTCCGTTATTTGCCTTAACTTATACTGCATCTTCCTTTCTACCCATGTCAAATCATCCTCTATTCTCTCCGAGCATCCATATAACAACCTCTTTTTGCCATCACTTCCCTTTTATGTTCCCATTTCTTTAGTTTCACTAGTACCCTTTGTTTGTCCATTTCGCGTTTCCTTTCCTATACTTCGCATTTCCTCTATCTCTGCTTTAGCATCTATCCTTTTTAGCACATCTTCCACTCCTTCCTTCAAGTCCTTCCCTTCTAATCTTAGACCCTTTATAACTATGTTTTTTTCTTTTTTCTCTCTCTTTGTTGTCTATTCTTCGTTCTATTTTTCTTAGCCTTTCCTTCTCGTTCCCACTCTCCTCACCTCCCAACTCCCGGTTTTAGCTTTGTATTTTTGTTATTCTACCTTCCAACTCCTCTACCTTTATATTAGGCACTTCCTGCTTTTCTAGTCTTTGTTCCAACGTCTGCATAATTTTCTCTAACTTCTCCCTGACTGCTTCCCATTTCATCATTTCTTTCCTAAGTTCGACCGTTTCCCGCCTAATTTCTTTCCTTTTTTTTCCTCTCCCCGTTTTCCTGCCTTTCGTCATAAATCCCCATTACTTCTATCATCATCTTACGCATGCCATCTAACAGTGAATTTTCTTCTGTTGGCCCTCTATGTTCAACTTTACCTTCTTCTTTCCCCTTGTCTTTCTCCTCCGCTCCATTTGGGTCTTTTTCCGGTGGCTTTCTGTACATTTTCTGATTTTTTAGGGTGGATCCTGCTTCTACCTTATCCTCACTACTTCCTCTCTCCACTCTGTCCCTTTGCCTATTCACAAACCTCTCGATTGAACCAAAACTCTCCGACCTAAATCTCCCTCTTTCTACTGTTTTTTTAAATACTTTCCCCTTTTTTCCTTACGCTTCGGCGTACAGAACACTTACTCGTCAGGGTTCCCGCTATCCATCAAACCGATTTTAATAATACTCGTGTATCACCCTACGTAACTTGTGTAACTTCTGTCGCCACTATACTACCTCACCCTGCTACCTTGTCTTCTTCGTGCTTTTCTCTACCTATTCTGCCCTGGCTCTGCTACTGGGTTGCACCGGTCTCCCCACCCTGCTCCACACGTCATACAAACTAACCTCTCAGGCTACCCAGAACAGACGCAAACGCTGAAAGTAACACTCACTTCTATTATTTTGAATATTTAATCATTTACTCCCAAACCTCTTCCTTCACACTCTGCCCATTAACTCACCTGAAATCTCACTGTAATTCACTAAATTCAGCAGCACACGTACGTTAACATTTGATGCATGATTCTCCCAAAATTTAATAAAGAATTAAATGTTTTCGGCAAAAGTTTTTTCCCCAAGGCATATTAGAGAAGTTTTAATTAAACGTTATAAAAATTTGTCATTTACTGACTTGATTATTTATTAATTATCACCAATCTTAATGAATCGTAGACCAGTCTCGTAGTAAGAAATAGCCTTTTCCTAAACGATCAAACGGCAGATTGTGACATTTTCTTATAGAAATTATTATTTACTGTCTCATATCCAGTTTTGGAGACAGTGTTAGTTTATTGTCGAATAAGTTCAGTGAAAAAACGTCAAATTTGTATTTAAAAATGAAAAGTTTGAGTTTTTGTTTTAAAAAATGTATAACAATTACATAAATTATTTTTGACAACAATTTCGTTGGTTATCATCGCAAGGTATATAATTCCAATTATAATTGAAGACAATCTTGAAACACTTTTGGTTAGAAAAATGAATTTAGTTATGAGAAAAACTCATTTATTGAGAATTTGTATATCAAAATGTTTATAAAAACAGTTAATGTTCAATTATGCTAATTTTTTGTTATAAATTATGACTCTAATGAAAAATCTTAGCTACTAGCGTGAAACAAACAATTTCTTATTAGAGAAAAAAAAACGCTAATAAGAATTTGTATATGAAAATTGTTTATAATGATCAAGTTTAATACTATTACAATTACTTCTGTTCTGTTAGTGCAGATGCAATAATTCCAGCTGATAGTGCGTTTCATTCTGTATTTTTTCTTGAGATAAAAATTTACTAAGCTGAAATGGCCCATTTTGTCAGCTTATTTGCTTATAAATTGTTGCTCTGTGACAAAAATTAAAAAATCGCAAACCGCAATTATCTTCAAAATTTAATGCTGATCATTTCTAAAAAAATACTTTGAAATCGGTGAACAAATACGACCTATGGATGATTGTGAACAGTGAATTCCTATGTCAGACCACTGTGGAGCTATAACCGCAGCGCGCGGCGCTAAACAATATTATTTATCATTTACCCAAAGAGCGAGCACAAAAAAGTTGAAATTGTTTCTAAATCGTAAGCTTTTAGACTTTCCACTACTTGAAACAAATTTTCAAATTCCGCGTGTAGAACAGAGAAAAATCGGCATTTGTTTATTAAAAAATGAGATTGATTAGCAAAAATAACAAATAGCACAATGTTGAGAATTTTATTGTTAATTTCATTCATTTTTCACCATCCTCTAAAATTTTCATCAATTTTTCATAAAAAGTTTACGAAAGAATAATTTGTTAATCAAACGAAGCAGAAATGTTTAATCGCACATTGTAAATAAACAAATGCATTTTTCTAAAAAATTGTCATAACGTGACTTGATACTAATGAGTAGATTATTTTCCAATACTTCGGCTCACTTGGGAAATTTCTACTTTTTATTAACCACACAGGCTATGTTATCAGCTATTTTTTTATTGCTGAAAAGGACTGCAGATGTTTAGTCGAAACGTTTTAAGATCTATATGACTTGAGGGACCTCTCAGTCATTTTCTTAAATAAATTTGACGAGTAGTTAGCAAAACTTCGACAATTTTTATTACTACTAGTACTTTGGTCGACATAAATAACACCTACTACTACATTATGACTTATATATTTCCTTAGACGTATGTGAATAAATGTTCTAAATGTCATAGTTAATTTTCTATCATTGGTCTTTTTTTTTTGCAAAATAAGTATTACTTTGCATTGGTGAAAAAGATCCTCTTTTTTACTAGCTCTGGTGGGAATGGAACGGACGTCTATTGATCAGGTGCTTCTACCACTAAGAAGGGAAGGGCTTCAGGTGTTCAGCGCCCGGAGGGTTATAACCGGTCGAAAAAGATTCCTTGCGATATAGTATTGCACTGATAGGTTATTATTTATGTTTTTGAGGATTCTCTACACAATTTTGATGTTACTTTTTTATTATAACATCATCTTCATGAAGAATTTAACGTCTTAATTGATCATCTTGTAAATTCTACGATAACACATGCCTACAAATAATGGGGTCATGTCACTTGTTGGATAGCGGAGGGTCATTCCTGAAGTAATATTTTGCGTAGAATCCGAATCTGGGGTCAAAATTGGCCCATCACGTGAGGATTTAGTGATATTTGCAGTTATGCACCCAAAAAATGGCGTTTCTGGCTGCTTTTGTAGTTATATACAGAATGCACTGCGTATTCTTGGTATTTCTCTTTAGGTACATTATTTATTGTAAGGGCTACTCTTACTCTTTAATTTAAGAGTTGCAGAGTGCAATTACGATAAAGTTACTCTAATTTGAAGTTACGAGATATTCTCAATAAAATTATCATGAAAATATACAGTACAATTTTTATGTATAATTAAGTTGGTTATATGATAACTGTAACGTTATAATTTCCTATATTCGATACTAAAATATTATACGGATGATTTTCTTTTGCGTAAGAAATATAAACTTGTTATAATAATTAGAAGGGGCAAAATTAAAATAAATTTTCAACTCTAAAAAAAATTTATTTCTAAAAGAATTCCAAAGTGAGACGGGGCAAAATTGAATACTGTTCAATCTAAATAGTTACAAAGATTTGATTTGGTATCAATAAGATAATTAATATAAACTATTATACAAATATAAACTACTGTATAATATTAATATATTAATATAAACTGTTATATAGTATAAACTAAAAACACTTCTCATTATTTTGTATGATTATTGAAAATTTTTATTCGCAATCTTGAATCCACCATATTGAGAATATCTCATTACTTAAAATTAGCGTAACTTTATCGTAATTTAACTCTGAAAGTCTTAAATTCAAGAGTAAGAGTAGTACTTACAGTAAATACATTTTTTGGATGCATAACCGCAAATACCTCAAAATCCTGACGCGACGGGCCAATTTTAACCCCGGATTCGGATTATACGAAAACATTACTTCGGGAATGACCCTCCGCTATCCAACAACTGACATGACCCCATTATTTACAGGCCTGTGTTATCGTAGAACTTACAAGTTGATCAATGCAGACGTTTAATTCTTCAAGAAGATGATGTTATAATAAAAAAGTAACATCAGAATCGTATAGAGAATCCTCAAAAACATCAATAATAACCTATCAGTGCAATACTAGATAAGATTTTGCAACGAGGAGAAACGAACGTTAAAAAAATTTGCTTTAACTGCATATGAAAAACCGCATAAATATGGTTAAAATTCAAAACTTTGTAGAGTTGGGGTGCGAGAATATCGAAAAGCTAGGGGCTAGAATGGGTTGAACTTACTTGTGGGTACTTCAAGAAAACTTTTTCGACTGGTTATAACCCTCCGGGCGCTGAACGCCTGAAGACCTTCCCTTGTAAGATACAGTGTGCTCTAGATATTACTAGAGCAAAAAAGCGGGCACTCCGCGCGCGACATAACTAGTCCAATTCTCTTCTATGTATTATTCTCAAACGGAAAAAATTTGTTCTTGAGGAATTATCGAATTTGTTTCGAAGTGGCGGATATGGTGAAAAATCATTTATAATTACGGACCTACTTTTTTTATAAATATTATAGAACTTTTTCTAAGAGAAATAAAAATAATTTAGAAAGAATTCTCTAACCTGGCAATAATGTTCCTAACGGAATCTTGAGAATTTCAGTAATCTGAGTAAACACAAAACAAAGGCACAGGAAAAAAAAATGTCTTGTCCACCAGACGAGATAAACATTTTTATACGTTTTTGGGGCCGCTGAATCCGAATTTGGATTGAGTTAGCTCGTTCAGATCGCATTTCGTTCTTAGCCTAAAAAAAGTGATGAAAGTTGAATCTTTTTATTCACTTTTTGAGGTCAGGAACGAAATGCGATCTGACCGAGTCAAACCAACCCCGGATTTAGATTCAGCGACGCCAAAAACGTAAAGAAATGCTTGTCTCGTCTGGTGGACAAGACTTTTTTTTCGTATACTTGTGTAATTTTTTTAACAGTATACTTACCGATACATGTATTTTACTTTAAATAATTTTCACTAATAAAATAACGTAATTAAAAGCATCGTCAAACGTAGTCGACCAGGATCTTCGTCTCACATAAAAATCTACCCAAAAAAAGTATCTTGGAAATTTTTGATACATGCGTGCAAATATAAAGACCGATTCAGTTGTAATAAGATTATTATTCACTGCAATTAGTCATTTAATCGTTCAACTTATTTTTCGAAAATCAGGTTGGTAGTTTTTCCTTCAAGTAGTCGAACAGACAAGGCTTCATTTTCACGCCTGATCAGAATCATTGTTGCTGATTACTAAAACTTCTCGATTTCTAACAATAATCCATTACTTCTCATGGTATGATTGGGAGTGATCTTTTAAAAGTTTTTTGGGCAGCTATGCTAACGGGCAAGGCATTATTTAAAGGAAAAATTCTGAGTCATTTTTTAAAGAGGCTTAAAGTGAACAAAGTTTCGAATTATTGAAACTTCTCCTCGCTTTCTAAAAATAATGCATCACTTCCAGTTGCGTGATTGAAATTTATGTTTTAAAAGTTTTTTCGGTAGTTTTTCGATTAGGAAAGACAACAAAAAGGTGTTATTTTGACTATTTTTAAAAATAGGCCTTTTAAAAAAAAACTGTTTTTAAAAATAGGCCAAATGCCACCGAAATTCGCAATTATTTAAAATTCTCATGAATTTCAGAAAATAATGCATTGATTCCGTGGACATGATTGGAATCGATGTTTTAAAAGTTGTTTGCATAGTTTTTTCAAACAGGGAAGACAATATACAAAGTCTAATTTTGACGAAAAACTCTTATCCATATTTTAGAAGAGGCCAAAGCTCAGCAAATTTGGGTATTACTGAAACTTCCCATTATTTTTAGAAAATAAGGCATTACTTCTAGTCGCAGAATTAAAATTAAAATTTTAACAGTTTTATCGGTATTTTTTCGACATGGGGAGGACAAGGGAAAAGGTGTTGTATTGACGACAAACTTTTACCTATTTTTAAAAATAGGCCAAATGCTACAAAAGTTCGAAATTATTTACAATTCTCATGAATTAAAAAAAAAATAATACATTTCATCAATCGAAGAACTACCTAAATAACTTTTGAAACTATCGTTTTAATCTTGTGGTCAGGTATAGTTATTTATTTCCGAAAATAATCCCGATATTTTTTCAGGCTTTACGAGCAAATAAACGAACTTCTGCCAGGTAGCTTGTAGTTTTCCCAAGGGCGCTTGACCGTAAACGGGAGGTGGAATGATGAATTATTAACAAAAATAAACTCCAGCAAGTGCTCCTTCTCTTTAGTCTTCCCTGATCGAAAAACTACCCAAAAAAGTTTTAAAACATCAATTCCAATCATACCATAAATATAACATTATTTTCTGAAAATCATAAATAGTGTAAAAATTTGCTATTTTTGTGGCATATGGCCCCTTTTTTAAATTAGATAAGAGTTTGTCGTCAAAATGAGACCTTGTCTGTTTTCTTCCATGTTTCA
>CAKNWT010207197.1:1721-17377 GCA_932066315.1 Andricus coriarius | reverse complement strand
CAGACCTTGTTCTCCGTATTTTAGATAAAGGGCCTGAAGCTGCTTATAGTTGGATTAAGTCAATTGGTAGTTGCTGGCGACATTAACGACAATGAGAACTTTTCCTTTATATTTTGAGAGAAAAACAACATTTCGGTCAATGTCGTTGGCCCAGAAGTCGTAACAGACGGCAGATTTCCAATCTCTTTCCTGGTCAAACTGAGCTATGTCTTTAGATTGTCCGGCGAGAACAAGACCGGCCAGAGTAACAAGCAAAAGAGTCCACTTCATTCTGCTGAATGTTTTAGTCTCCTTCAGTCTCCAGTTGTCAATAGAGTTCCTGGTCGAAAATCAGCAATAATTTTCCAAGCAGAGATGATGCACGCAGTTCGAGATTTTCTTTAGACAAAAAGATCTTGTGGGTCTCAGAATCATGGGCAACACGGACATTATTGTGCTGATTTACGCGGATGGTTTAATTATTTTTGCAGAATCTAAAATAGACGCAATTAGAAAACTCAATGCTCTCCAGGAGTATTATAATATAAACAAGCTCACGGTTAATAACAACAAAACTAAATACATATATTCAAGGAAGGTCGGATCAGTGCAAATTCCTAGGTTTGAAATATGGTGGTAGTTCTTTGGAGTTTGTTTCTTGTTTTGCATACTTGAGTACGATTTTTTCTAGAACAGGTTCTATCAGCTTAGCTGCACATGCAGCAGTTAGCAGAGCCAACTCAGGCTTAGCCTGGACGTTCAATATTCTAACTACAACTAAGTGCTCCTCATGGTCTTCCATTATCAATATTCATGACTCTATTATAAAGAGTTCCTTACAGTATGCGGCCCATATTATCGGATTAAATTATCTAGATGTCTTCGAAAAAGCACAAGTCCGTTTTTTCAAGAATGTTCTGCGCTTACCCAGAAATATGCCTGACTTCGTTGTCAGATTAGAACTAGGTCTACCCTGTGTGTCATACCAAATATTAAAAGTGGCGCTGAATTGGTTAGCAAATATTTTCGATATGGAAGACTCGCACTATCCTAAACTTTGCATGTCAAAACTAGCCAAAACCGCAAACAGTAAAAATGCTAAATATAACTGGCTAGGTCAATTTATTAGATGTTTGGAGAGAGCGGACATAAGCCACAATCTCATGGATCTCAATGGTCACAATCTCATAACTTGTTAAGCGCATTTTCGCTCAATTAAGAACTTCCTCCAGGTTCATCATTAAGTTAAGCTCTTAAGATGGAACAACTGTAATCGATCCACAACAGATTTGCCAATTAGGTAATCTAAGAGAAAATGAAGATCTTTTACACATCCTCACCAAATGTCCAATCTACTCGCCCATTAGAAATCATTACTTGCGTAACATTGATATGATAACCGAGGACAATCTTCACTTCTTATCGTCAAATATAAACCCTGAAATGCTTCAATCGATATACAACTTCATAAGTACATGTTTAAAAATTAGAGCTTTCTCTCTATTCGAATAGTACACTGCCTGAACTCAACCAGTATGACCTAGCAACCTATTGTATATACGATATTATAACTTTGCTTTCATTTTGATATTCATCTTAATTTTATTGATTTTTGTAATAGTGGCCTTCCCTTGCCACAGAATCTTGTATTCTTTGAGGCAATAAATATGCATACGTACATATATACATACATACAATAAGGAGGGTCATCAACTGTCCCATTTCCTGTAGATGAATGACCTGAAGCTATACGCTAGTTCAGACTACAAGCTGCAGCAAGTGATCGATGTCACAAAGCAGAACATACAGTTCGGACTAGATAAATGCAGAGCAGTGCATTTAATTGACCCGGCATCTTGATGCATGTGGAAAAATTTCGTAGAGTCTACATCATCGACATTGCTTGTTTACTTTACCGAAATTTGCAGGCAACCTATACAAACAAAATCCATAACTATAGCGAGCTAAGACATAAAAGAAATACAATATGGAGGGACGTGAAACATGCATCTATTCATCCTATTGTGATCACGGCTATAGACTGCACGCAACAGGCAATGAATGTCTTGAACATTCAGGAATCAGTAGGATACTATCAGCAGCTCAGAAGGCGGTTTTATTAAAGACACGTCGTATTGTAAGACACTTCCTAGGCCATCAAGAAGCAAGCGACTAAAAGCCCATGGCGTGGCAGATGATAGCTCTGAGAAAGGATCCAAATGAATAAGTAACGAACACAGGGGTAAAAGGTGATCTCCAAACTACACCATGCTCTAAATTCTGTACCTAATACAACATCATCGCAAAAGATTTTTTTATTTATTTTTAAGCCTCATTATTAAAATTAAGTAATGGGAATTTTTGAAAGAAAGCCCTGTTTCCTACTATTTTCGGGTATGCTCTTTCAGAATCTGAGTTAAAAATTGAAATATCACCTCCAGACAATTAAATATGATGGTGATTTGTCACTTGAAAATAAAAAAAAAATAAAGGTGTGTGGACCCTTCACTCAGATTTCAACGAATAGTGGTGAAATAGTGAATAGTGGTGAATCCGAATCCAGTGTCAGATTTTCTGAATTTAAGATTGCGTATCCAACATGATGGCCAAGATTTAAAAATGTTTGGTACGGCATAAAATTGTCCGCATATACGTTTTTGGGGTCGCTGAAACCGAATTTAGGGTCAGATTTTCGAAATTCAAGATGGGGGATCTAATATGGCGGTCAAAATAAAAAAAAATGTTTGGTAATCTGACACTAGATTCGGATCCAATACGGCGGACTTCAGATTCGTAATCAGTGACCCAAAAACCTCTTAACACCCATTTTGAAGACACGGAACTTATTTTTACATTGTTTGTCCGCCAAATTGGATTCGCCAATTAAAATTTTTCAAATTTCAAACATTTGTTTCCTAATTCGTAATCAGAGACCCCATTAACCTTCCGCGCACGAAGATTTTGCAAATTCCTATGTCAAGAAAAATATATGCTTCAAAGCATTAAATATTCTTACCGGATTAGAAAGTTCACGTTAGATTTGAAATACTTCAGAGCTTCAAGGGAATTTATGGGATTTCAGAGGATTAATTATGATTCAAAGACCTCAAGGGATTTCAACGAATTCTAGAGTATTTCAACCTCTAGTCAGGGATCACGTGGCATTATGACTGGTGGGAGCATTTGAGGGTCACATCGGACTTGAGACCTGAAGAAGATGGATCAGAGAGACTGCATTTTGAGGTGTAGCTGCTTTGGAGAACTGACTGACTTTAGTATGTGGAACCTAAACTAAGGAGAGATCCTTGAAGGGGATAATAGCAAAGCCACCTGGAATCGCTTATTTTTTGTGGAAAATATGACATCACTTTTTCACATCATGAAAACATGAATCCGCATCCGTAATAATCAATCGCACATCGTTGAAACCATGACAGCAATAATTATTTGTATTGTGAAATGTATGGAGAAATATAGCAATGGGCGTGTCATAATTTGAATCGTCCACGAACCTTATTAAGAACCTTGAAATCTACGTAAAGAATGATAATGCTTGTGTAACTTGACTTCTGAAAACACTGAGTGCTGATAAAAATAGTTTCCAATTACGCAATCTTTCTTTGCGTTACATCATTTGGCTTGAACGTGAAAGAAACAAACGACACACATTTTACTAAGTAACTAATTTTTATAATATTTCGTCCTAATTAATATGTCAGTTTTCCTTTTAAAAAATTCTCTTTCCTTTTTTTACATACACGAACAATGTCACATTTGAAGGATAATAGAAATAGAATACAATAGAAACTAATTTTCTTGGGCATAAGTGATATTCCAAATATAATCCCTTCGTTATTCTAAAAAAGTACAAAATTCTATACTTTTGTGCTTTTCGAACAGCAGAAAAATAAAACAGGCAAATTTATCTGTTTTCTTTTTGTAATAGGCGCCTAACTTGCGAGCGATCAATGCTCGAGCGTGTCCCTCAGTTGCAACTAAATTTCTGCGTGTTCCTGATAACATTGTTAAGTAGCGAAAATCCAAACAATTTTCCGAAATTTATATTAAACGTTAAAAAATTTCATACAGCGCAATGATGCGTGATAAAACAGTAGCGTACCGATAAAGCGTTGTGCCCTAACGGCTTAACTGGATAATTGCATCACGTAGCGTCAGTTCACTCTCAGTGTTTATATGGCCCTGATGTTTACGTTCGAAGAGCTTTTCTTCGAGCCTAAAGTCATAACTAAAACGCCGTATGAATACTATATTTAAATTATTTTTTCATACTTTTAAGGTATCGAGGATTTTTTTCAAGAAGGTAATATTACGAAATAATCCTAATATTTAAGAAATACTAACACCTAATATTTGCGTAAAATAAAAACAGATCTTGATTAAAAACCGGGCAGCTCTCAACACTCTACTGAAAAGTTGAAGGAGGGTTCGAAAGGGGCTGAATATTTTGTGAGACAAGAAAAATCGTTTATTTCATTAGAATATTTTCAACATATATCGAAATTGATGCTACTTTTATTCATTATTTTAGATTGGAAGAGAATTTATATCACATTACCCTACATTATCACCAAGCAATCAGTGATTTTGTGTCACTGATTGAATTCAGTGACGATGATATCTAAGTCCTTTACTAACATTTACTGATTTTCCAGTGAAAAATAACAACATCACCGTTTTGTCATCAAAACCTGATCTTCCAATTGAAATAGTGACAATTTTACTGATTCAAATCAAGATAGGTACGTACGATTACGTACTTCTTGAAGATGGGAATGATTCTGCTTATTGGACATTCGGTCATTTCTTCGAACTTCATTTCATTAACAACGCCACTGTCCATATTTATTTTCGCTCGTTGTCTACGACGATTATATATCGGAACGAGAAAATTATTGTTCTCCAGTATTGCAAGAACGTCACCATCGAATGTTGATAACACAATTTGTTCTTCCTTTGGCATGGGAGCATAGATATTACGCCTTAATCTTAATTGAATTGGTTTATCAGCAGGAAAAGTGTATCTTCGAAGTTCGAATGATCGGTTCGGATTAATCTGGGGACTAAGTCGAATTAGTTCTAGTTGTCCATGTCGAGTTATAGGGCTATGAGAAGGATGAGGCCTGACAGGAGGAGACCTGGACCTGTCACGAAGATAAGGCTTCTCAACTGAAGGAGACCTGGTAGGAGAATTATGTCTCTCAGGAGTATAAGAATGTCCGCAACTAGAAATATCAGGATTGCGTTCGCCCTTAGGGTTACCGTCCGTCTGTGCACTTAATTCTGCAAAAAGAAAGATAGAGCATTATATTTATTTTAAAGTATCACAAAAAAACGGAAGATAAAAGGTGTTGCAGATCAATTTTATAACGGTTAAGAATTAAACGTATTTCGGCGACAGTTTCAAGGATGGTAGGAGAATAATTCGGACAGTTGTTGCAATTGAAATAATACTGCTGTATAAATGAAATAAAGACTATCTGCATTTTAATTAAGTTACTCGTCACTTTTACGGACCTTTAAAAAAAGACTCAAAAGTCCTTGATTCTGATGCGGAGCTTATTGAATGTATTTTGAAATAAGTTATATAAAATGGATCTTAATGAAAACCAAGAGCTATTTCAGTACCGTTTTCAAGATTCATAAAAATGACAGGAGAATTATCCGAACTGCAGAAACGCTTCATTTCATTTGCATCGCAGAATAGTGTGCACATTGGAGAACAGCGCAGAATCGGTAAAAAAATTGTTTTAGCTTATAAATCTTCTCTTAAATACGCAACTGTTTCAAAAAGTTGTTTCTAATGAAATTAGGAAGTCCGCGTTTCTTAGCCTAATTAAAGTCTCATTTCCCAACAGTACAACTCTAGATGCTAGGACTTCATTTCCGTCGGGTATGCACATGTGAATTTTTCTTTACTATGGTCCCAGATAGCACGAAAGTTTCCCTGAACATTCCAATGTAAGGTTCGGAGAATTCTGAAAAATGTCCTAGGAAGGTTACGGGAAGTAGGTAAATGTTCGCATATCCAGGAAGATTCCCAAGGATCGTTCCCGGAAAGTAGGTAATTGTCCGTGAATCGAGGAAGGTTCCTAAGGAAGGTTCCGGGAATGTTTGTGGAAAATGTTCGCATTATATAAATTTCATTGATTTAATGAATTCAATTCCTTACGATCATTCCCGGAACCTTCCTGGGACATTTTAAAAAATTCTCCGAACCTTACATTGGAATGCTCCAATAATATTCAGGGAAACTTTTGTGCTATCCGGGGTAGGTTTGTCATTGTATGAATATCATCACACAAGTGATGTTTTGTCGGTTTTTCGACAGTTAAGTTTTGAAGGTATAAATTTGACCTAGAGCATCGAATGCATACGATCATCCTCGGCATCAAAACTCCAGCTCAACAGTGCTATCCACACTCGAAATGTCTTAACATCCGGACGCTTTTCGAGTCAAAATTCACCGCGCAGCTAATTCACGACCTTATGCAACTAAAGACACAACAATTATTATTATATTCACCAATAAAATTAAAGATGACCATCAAGGAGAGGATCAGAGTATAAATAATCTTCATATTTTTTCAAGCAGATCAAAAACGATTACAGTATTATTGAAGAATTTGGTTAACAATGTAACTAATGAATATTCTGCCGTTTCATTCGAGTATATATGCGGCAGTCGTGATCTCATATAGTATAATAATCATCAAGACTTTTCGTTTGAGATATTGTTCTTGCACACATTAGTATCAAGGACAAGAATAACATTACTCATTTCTTTAAAACTGATGACACCATTTTTATAATCTTGTACGTTTTACGAAAAAAAAGGTGTACAGAACAAATAATATAAATTCTTAAAAATATTTTATAAGCATTAAAAAAGGCGAATAGTATTCTTTCGGATTTTCAATCAAATTTTTTAGAAAATCCTGAAGCTATTTTTTATTTCCAGATATCCAAATTTCGAGTGTTTGCAATGGAATACAGTCTTAAGATTAAAATTTTAATTTAAGCAATTATATCAACATATACCCTCAGTTTGAAAAAATACTTCAGCAAACAGATTTTTGTTGATATAGCGTTATCTCTGCCGAGCCTTTAATTGTGTCCGATGAGAATGTTGATACATAGGAATTATACTTTATGAATAAAGACTTGTATGTTTATTTCTTTAAGACTTGTAATTAACTTGTAATAAACTTATCTATGATTTTGTTGGGATAGTTATTATATCTTAATAAAACATAAATGATTTTATTATTCTTATAATGGAAACTACTAAAGCATTTATTTGTTTTCGTATCTAAAAAATGTTGCAACTGAAAATTCAATCGAGCTCGGCGTACTTTTGAAGACTCAGGTTTCACAATGAAGTAACTAATGTTTTTTTTTAACTTAGCGAAAACAATTTCACAAATAAAGGATTTTGCACAATTTTAGTCATAATTATAAATTCTTCAAATTAGAAGCAGGGACGGGTCCTGAGGAAGTTTTCTTTTTATGGGGGAAGGACACTTAAACCCTATAATTCCCCCGCCAATTGCGGAAATACAAATAATCCAAAGAAATTATAGAGTGATGTTAATTGTCGCTTTAAATATGAGGTATTTTTGCAATTAAACTCAACCCAAAAGTCGTATATTCTTGGACTTATAGAAGTACTAATTCGGGTAGGAGCACCAGGAAGGGCAGGGTCCTCTCTCCCGCGATCAACCACGATTGGAGAGGGTATAAGAAGGCAGGCGAGATGCAAATCAGATCACCCTCGAAATGAACCACGGGAAACCAAAGTCCACATCCGGATCATCCAACCGAGTAGCCGTCAGGCTTCACACTCTGGAAGGATAAAGGTCCTTAGTTTTTAATCTGGGTACGCTACCACAGGCTCCGGAAATCTTGTGTTTCACAGGGTACGCCGTCCAGGCTCCTGAATCTCCTTTTGTTTTTTGATTTCTTAGGTACGCCATACAGGCTCCAAGTCCTTATTTCGATTTTTGATATTTGATTTATCCTGTTTTTTATTTGTACTTAATTTTGGCTATGCTGCTACAGGCATTTTCTTTCAGGTGATATATTCTGGGTACGCTATATCAGGCTCAGAATCGTTTTTTTATTGATTTACTCTGGGCACGCTGTCACAGGCTCCAGACTTTTTGATTTAGTTTTTTTGATTTATCCTGGGCACGCCGTCCAGGCTCCTGAATCTCTTTTTCTTTCTTGATTTCTTAGGTACGCCATACAGGCTCCAAGAACTTATTTCGATTTTTGATATTTGATTTATCCTGTTTTCTATTTGTATTTGATTTTGGGTATGCTGCTACAGGCTCCAGACATTTTCTTTAAGGTGATATCTTCTGGGTACACTATATCATGCTCAGACTCGTTATTTTATTGATTTATTCTCGGCTCGCTGTCACAGGCTCCAGACTTTTTGATTTAGATTTGTTGATTTATCCTGGGCACGCCGTCACAGGCTCCAGGCCCTTACACTTTGATTTATGATTTTCTCTGGGTACGAATGAACAGGCTACGGGAATTTGTCATTTTGTGAGGATTCGAAACGGTGCACGCTGTACAGGATGCCGTAGAAGTATTTTAAGTTTTTATTTTCGGAACGTTACACAACGACGAAAATTGTTAAAAAACCTGCGACTGCAGTATTATTATAAGTAGGATGAAATGCTCTTTCGATTGTAGAACTGCGATTATTGTACGTAACTAGATTACTTTATGCGGACTGTATGATCTTTTAATATAAATAATAATTAGTAAAGAATAAATGAATGATATTTCTTCTACAACTTCTTTCAAAAGTAAACTCGTTTATTTCATTAAGATAATTTTAACATACACCAAAATTTATGCTACTTTTATTTATGTATACAAAATACAGAAATACACACAGGTGAATAAAGCTAATTTTTTCAAGGACATTGATGCTCGAAGTGAAAAATAATACAAATTAGTATAGAATGCATATCTTATTACCCTTTGTTCTGAGTTTGGATCACAAACAATATTAGGTTTTAGTTTAAAATATTTTTCAATTTAATTGATGGCGTGTGGAGCTAACATGTGGCAACATACTCAGAACAAATCCTTTACGGACATTAATTGAATGTTCGATGAAAAATAAAAGCAACACTGATTTGTCTATGGAAAAAGGGTTTCTGACTGAAATAGTGAAAATTTTACTGATTTAAATCTAGAGAGGTGCGTACTAATCTGTAATTCGTTAAGATTGGAATGCGTTTGCTTACTGGACTGTCGATGACTTCTTGTGGGTTCATTTGCCTAATCCTGCCACTGTTCATGTTTACTTTCACCCGTTTTTGAAGACGATTATACATTCCGACGAGAAAATCACCTTGCTCCAAGATTGCAAATACGTCACCATTAAATGTTGACAAAACAATTTGTTCTTGGATTGGCATGGGCTGATAGTTATTACGGCTTAATCTCAACTGAATTGGTTTATCAGAAGAAAACATGTATCTTCGAAGTACAAATGATCGGTTTCGGTTAATGTGAGGAATAAGCCGAATTAGTTCAAGTTGTCCATGACGGAATATTATCGGACTGAGAGAAGAACGAGGCCTGGCAGTAGGAGACCTGGAGTTGGCGTGAAGAGGAAACTCCTCAGGAGGTGCAGACCTTGCAGGAGAATTAGGTCTGTCAGGAAAATTAGAAGGTCCGCAACCAGAAATACTAGGATTACGTTTGCCATTAGGATTGCAGTCAGACTGTGAATTTAAAGCTGCAAGAATAAATAGAAGATTATATTTATTTTAAAGTAGCTGCGAGATCTGACAGACGCACGCCGTATACGCGCTCAAACTCACAAGCCAAGGCGAGGGGGCAGCGCCCAATGAAAATATTTTTCATTCTGAAAGAGCAATTAAAAAAAAAAAAAACTGTAAAAATTTATTTTCCCGCGTGCACTTTCACGAAAACTCTCGCACTTTCTGAATTGCGTACACGTTGCGAAACTTTTAGGACTTCCTTCGAATGAGTTTTTTCCATATGTTAGAAAGTTTCTCGAATGCAGGACACGTATAATTTCCATACCGATACTATCCGATTTGGACCCATTTCGGATTTGTACAAAGGCTTGTATAAATTAGGATAGGACGCAGATTAAGTTGGGCAAATCGTTATTTATGGAAAGCTGAAAATTGTACTCGAAGACAGGGATATATTATAACGAACAAATATTTTCACAATGTTGTAAGCCGCAATCAGGGATATCAATTCAACTTTAGAGACAAAAAATCATATTAGGATCAGGTTACAAAATTTTGTGACTTACGATCACGCATCTCGATGGACGACAATCATTATCATACTCACCACTAGAATTAAAGATGACCACCAAAGAGCAGATTAGAGTATAAACAATCTTCATATTTTCTGAGCTGAGGCTAAACTAATTGCAGTATTATTAAAGAATTTGATTCACAGTATAACTAATGAATATTCCTGTACTTTACTTGAGTATAGTATGGTTATTTATTTCCGTTTGTTACAAAAGACTTGTGCAGTACATAATAAAATTTAATTTGATTATGACTTCTGCTATCTTGTCACATCGCTTATATCCTAAATTTGAAAAGCCTTATTTCACTTAGAAGTACCATGTTTCGAAATTATGTACAAATTTCAAAAATTACATAATCAATTTTTTCGTCTCTGGTCGCCTACAAAAGTACCCGACACTTGTACTAAACGAAAATATATAACTATACCACCCGCTGCCGTCGTTGCATAAGTTCATAAGGTTAATAAGATAAACATTATAAATATTTTTAAAAAATGTTCTTTTGAAAGCAAGCGACCAAAACTGACCAGCTCACCATGCGCAAAAATATTACCTATCAATTAAAAAAAATTTATTTCGATCTGGAAAACAAACCGCTACTTTTTTTCAATTATAGCCATAGAGTTTTTTTTTCAAATATAAAACGTTTGATCTTAAAAATTGAGATTACTTCTGGTTAAATTTTGCTATCATTATAGCCTAAAAATAAATATATATTTAGTCTAACTTATACTCCACAAAGTCCGTACAACATTTTTTGGATTATGTCACATAAAATGTATTTTTGAGTTGTATAAGATGAATAACTTGATAAAGACCATTTTGCGTTTCCTCTCTCCCAAGCAGGACAAAATTTCTTCAATGTTTTCTCGTCTTCAGTATGTAAACTTTTAAGCTTTTGATTGCTACATACTTTTATAAATTTCAACATAGATTCATACTAGGTATCCGGGGTGACGTTGTGGTTCATTGAGATGACGGCGACTGCTACCGATACGGAAGTAATCCTCTCCGTTGAGAAGATCTAGTTCAACGCGTCTTCACTTACCACTACATCTTCCCATGTGGAAAAATCTTCTGGCGCTTGCCCAGACTAGAATGGACCATCTGGTTTCCAGTGCTGACACTGAGCAGCTGGTCTGGCCTAGGCCTGGCCTAAAATGTTACTTTTTTCTTGTTGCCAGCCCCACGCCAGACCGTATAGTCAGCCGCTAGTTATTGGCTAGTCAGCCGCTGGTGTGTTCGCGTTTGAGTATTGTGAATTTCTTATTTTCTTTCACTTTATACTTGACCAAATCAGACTTACCTAACCTTAAAATCTGCCATGAAATATTCCCACCCTGGTTACCCGTCGAAGCTCACTCGACACATAAACACGGCGCTGAGATGTGATAAGAGTGGAGGGGATGAATTACGGAGACTTCTCCCTACTCACCACCTACCAGAGTTTATCCGTTTCTTAAATTTTTTATCCTGTAAAATTTCTTTCAGCGCCAATGAGTCGTGTAGCGTTCTATCGACGAGATCATGGTCTTCGGGGATGCCATCAAGTTTTCCCGGCCTCAGGGATCATTGCGTCGCCCTGAAAGACACCTCTCTGAAACGTGACGTTCTTAGTTATCACACGATGTTTTCCTGATGAAATAGTAAATCTGGTTTTCTAAAGCGGCATCAATCTCTCCATGCATCTCACCATGTGTGGGTTAAGCTTGAAGCTTTCCAGCAGACAAATAATAAGTCTATGGGTAGTTAAATCGGAAGCTTTCCGGTAGTCAATCCAGACCATCGATAGGCAGCGCTGATTGGATGCTGCGTCTTTGCAGACACACCTAACGATGAGCAGGTTCTCCCGACATGCGGCTTCGCCTTTCTTTGAGCTGCGTTGTTCATACATCCCTTGCCACACAGGTCCAATTCTCTAAACAATCCTATTATTCAGGATAGCTGTGAAGATCTTATACAGCGTGTTCAGACAAGTTATTGACCAGTTATTCTTTGCGTCAGATAAGTTGCCCATCTTTGGGAGGAGCACTGTGCGTCCTTCCACCAACCACACCGGAATAGGCTCTTCCGACTTTAGATATGAGCTGAAAATGCGGGCCAGATGCTGGTGTGTTGAAGGAAACTTCTTCCATCAGAAGGTTTGGGTACCATCTGGACCCGGAACGGAATAGTTCTTCATGCCTTTAATAACTTTTTTCACCTCCTCGGTAGTGAAAGGTGGGGAGTCCTCCTCAGGTGTTATAAGGACACTGAACAGCACCTTGAAGCTATTTATGTTCTTTGAGTTTTCTTTCAGTGGATGCTGAACTTCGTAAACTTCTCTTAAAAATAACTCAACCTCCTCTGGTTTGGGCGGGTGCTCGACAGTAACTGGAGGGTCTTGGAAGAATCAAGATGGGTCAGAGAAAAACGCTTACTTTTCTCTAAACCACGTCTCTCTTCAATCTATACTTCTCCTAGCATCAGATAGTACCCGTATTCTGCAAACAATATGCTGCCTGATGGTCAGTACCTTTGACTTGTTCAGTGTGTGATGATAAATCCGCAGTTCGCGCGCGAACTGTCGAGCCCTGGCAGTGAAATTCCTGCCAGATATTATGTAGTCAATCACACATTTAATGCGGGATTCGTACTGCCCTGCCCAGCGTATCTTGGTGCTGAGTTGGAACATTCTTCTTTTGGTCCTATGATTAGCTGTTGGTTTTTTTTCACACTTTGCATCCGACAAAGTTTTCGCTGCATAATACACACTAAAATTAATAGTCTGAAGGTCGGACTCTTCGGAAAAATCTCCATGAAGCTCGTTATCGAGTTTAGCCAGATCTTTGGGCTTCAGAGAAACCTAAATGTTGATATTTATGGGCCTAGACGAAAATACGCCCAATTATTGGGGAAACCGTGATTTTTTAAATGCTTTTTATTTATCACAATAATCAGTATTTAATGAAAACACCTTCTATAGAAGAATCAATTAAAAAATGTTGGTCACAATTTTAAATTATTAAAATTACAAGCTTCAATTACGAGACTGAAAATAGGAAATAGTAATTCTAGAGTGAGCACACTTGTCACTACACATATGCGGCATTTTTTCACAACTGTAAGCAACCAAAAAATCGGACATTTTTGGCTCGGACTTATAGAACTGTTACAAGCGTTTAAAAAAAAATTATGTTGCCTCCCCATCTTTCAAAATCAAACCATTTTTTTTTTTAAGTTCGTTCTTTTCTGAAAAACTCATGTTGGTCGCAAAACGAAGCTTAGGATTTTTACTTTTAAAGCTCTCAAAAAGGGCATCTGCTTTTCAAATAAAGGTTATAATATGAATAATAATTAATAAAGAAGAATTAAATTATATTTACTTTTCAACTTCTTTCCGAAGTAAATTTGGAAGCCAACATGTCTCCATAATTTACAATAACACACACTGACAAGCAATTGTATTCTACCATCAAACATTATGATTTCTACCAACGACCTGAAGGCAAGGAAGGACGAAGCATGCTGGACAAAAAAGTGTGTCTGATGATAGTAAAGGGACGTTACAGCAACGTAGTGCAAGCAAACCAATTTATTGAACAAAAGTCTGGACATGTCGCTTAGGAATTAGAAAAATATCATTATTTTTCCTAATCCTCAAAACATTTTCAGTAAATTTAAGTCAGTGATTAAAGTCACTGACGATTTTTTTCAATTTTTTAAATAACATTTATAGATTATTCAATTTAAAATAAAAACATCACTGATTTATAAGTGAAAACCAGAACAATTGATTGAAATATCGTGACAATTTTACTCATTCAAATCAAGAGATGCACGCACTAATATGTAATTATCTAAGATTGGAGTGCGTCTGCCTACTGGACTGTCGCTGAGTTCTTCTGGGTCCATTGTTTCAACCGTGCCACTGTTCATGTTTATTTTTGCCCTTACTCTACTAAGATTATATATTGCAATGAGAAAATTATTTTGGTCCAATATTGCAAAAACATCACCATCGAATGTTGATAACACAATTTGTTCGTTGGTTGGAATTGGCTCATAGGAATTATTACGTCCTAATCTCAGTTGAATTGGTTTACCAGCCGGAAAAGTGTATCTTCGTAGTTCGAATGATCGGTTTCGATTACTGTAGGGAATAAGACGAATTCGTTCTAGTTGTCCATTTCTAGGAATAGAATCAAAGAAGTATTGAAAAGAACGCGGCGTGGCAGGAGGAGATCTAGACCTGGAACGAAGAGGAGGCTCCTCAGGAGGATGAGGCCTGGCAGAAAAATTACGTCTTTCGGGAAAATAAGACGGTCCGCTGCGAGTAACACCAGGATTATGTTGGCCATGATCGTTACAGTCGGATTGTGAACTTAATTCTGAAAGAGGTAATAGAGGATTAATTAAAATGGCGTGCAGATAAACTTTGGGAAGCTCAAAATTTCATCAGATCGTTAGCTCTTTCAAGTAGAACAATAGTGAACAAGTTGGGATAGTTCTTGCTCCCAGTAAGAAGGCTTGTTTTCAAAAGTAATACAAATAAAACCAAACGCAACCATTTTTTGCATGCTTCAGGGAAGTGAATGGTTTTCGAATTATCATATAATAGTGGAAGCGTACCCAAGACGAAAACCGATTCTTTGAGCTGCAGTAAAACTTTCATCTTTTGGAATTTTTCCCGATTTAGTTTAAGGGATAACTTCTACTGATATCTGGGTTCAAGAAGCCAGGACCAAAGCGTATTTAAAGGACTTCGAAAATTCAAGAATTTATACGTCAGCCGACGAAGCCATAGCAAAAGAGAATTCACACTAACCAAATTATAGTCGTCGATACTTTGACCTTTAATTTTAGAAGATCTATTTAAAAATGCGGGGGAAGTACAAGGATTGAGTACGAAGCGCGAGATCCCTTCGCTCTTCGAAACTCACGAGTCATGAGCACATCGTGCTATGAGAAAGTTCCCACGTAGCTTTTTTTTATTAGGAAAGAGCAACTCAAAAATTATCGACTGGTGCAAAAGCTATGAGTTGATTTTTTGGGAGTTAGGTTTCTTTCTTCCCATATGGTCACATATGTTGACACTGAACATCTAGATATTGTAAACATCGTTTTTTCTCCGTGCTCCGTAACGTGGAAGTTTCAAAACTGTTGGGATTACTTTCGCATCAGTTTTTTTCCATATTTCATAGAGTTTCTCATATACGGGACACGTAAGAATTTCGTATCAATACTAGCCCATACGGGCCTGTTTCGGAATCGTACAAAGATTTGTTCCAACACGGAAAAAATCATATTAGAATTAGGTTACAAAATTTTGTGACTTGCGACTTTATGCAGC
>CAKNWT010207155.1:0-11550 GCA_932066315.1 Andricus coriarius | reverse complement strand
ATAGTTCGACAGTAAATCAAATAGTTGAATTTTCAACTTACGAGGATAAATATTTAACCAAATTGTCGAATTTTTAATCATAAAATATTAAACTTCTACCAGAAAGAGTTTAATTTTCAACCAAATAGTTTAATTTCTAAGCCAAAAGACGAATTTTTTGGAAGACAGTTGAATTTTTAACCCTAAAATTTGAATTTTCGACAAAAAGATGAATTTTCGACGAGAAATGTAACTTTTGGTATTTCAAATTTAAAAAAAAAAGGAATTTTCAACAAGATAATATATTCTTTGACCAAATAGTTAAATTTTCTATGAGAAATGTAAGTGTTGGTATTTCAATTTAAAAAAAAAAAGAATTTTCAACCAAATTGTCGAATTTTTTAATCAGAAAATATTAAACTTCCACCAGAAAGAGTTTAATTTTTAACTGAATAGTTTAATTTCTGAGCCCAAAGACGAATTTCTTGGTAGACAGTTGAATTTTTAACCCTAAAATTTCAATTTTCGACAAAAAACTGCATTTTCAACGAGATATGTAATTTTTGGTATTTCAATTTAAAAAGAGAGGAATTGTCAAGAATGTAATTAAGTTTTAGTCCAAATAGTTGAATTTTCGAAAAAAAATTAATGTTTAACTTTAAGACACAAAACACTAATTTTCAAAGAAAATAGTTGAAATTGGAATTTACAGCAAAAAAGTGAATTATCAACCAAAAATGTAATTCTTGTTATTTCAAATAAAAAAAATAAAGATTTCAACAAAATAGATTAATTTTCAACCAGTGAATTGAATTTTTAACGAAATAGTTGAATTTTTAACCAAACACTTGAATTTTCTACCTACCAAGATGAATTTTCAATCAAACAGTTGAATTTTCAGGCCAAAAAATCGAAATTTTTACAAACCATTGATTTTTAACCCGAAAAGGTAAATTTCCAACAAAAAGGTTAATTCCCAATTAAGCAAAATTAAAATTTAACCAAATAGTTGAAACTTAAAAAAAAATATTTGAATTTTCAACTTAGAACGATTAATTTTCAACCAAATAGTCCTATTTTCAATGAAAAATAATTAAACAACCACCAAAAATAGTTGCATTTTCAATCAAATATTTGAATTTTTACGTTGAAAGGCGAAATTTTTTTGAGGAAGTTGAAGTATCAGCCTCAGAAGTTTAAGTTTCATCAAACAAATTGTTTTCAACCAATAAAGATACATTTTTAATCAAAAAGTATAATTTTCACGAAAAAATTAATGTTGAATTTTAACAAAAAAAAATATATAATTTCAACCGAAAAAAGATAAATTTTCAACCAAGAAACATGACTTCACTGCCAGAAATAATTAATTTTCTATTAAAAAACTAATTTCAATGAAATAGTCGACTTTTCAACAAAATAAATGAATTTTCAATAAAGTATTTGAATCTTCAATCGAGAAGGAAATAGTTGCATTATTACCAGATAGTTAAATTTTACGCCAAAAAGACGACTTTTTATAATGAAAGATTGAATTATCAGCTTGAAAAGTTGAATTTTCATGAAAATGAAATTGTTGAATTTCAAAGAAAAGAGTTCAATATCAACAAAAAAAAATGAATTTTCATCCAAACTTTCCACAAAAGTGTTCTACTTTGAACCAAGTAGTTGACTTTTCAACAAAAAGATCAATTCTCAACGAAAAATGTATTACCTGTTATTTCAATTGTGAAAAATTTTCATTCATATAGTAAACCGATGAATTTAGCCAAAACGGATTAATTTGCAAACAAACAACAAAATACTTGAATTTTCAAGTAGTTGAAATTTTAACCAAGTAGTTGCATTTTTAATCAAGAAATTTATTTTCTGCAAAAAAGACAAATTGACAACAAATTACAGAGATTTTTATCCAAATTGTTGAATTTTCAAATAAAAGCGATAGATTTTCAGCCAAAGAAGAAATATTTCATTTCTCACTTAAAAAAATAATTTGTAATAAAATAGTTAAATCTTCAACCAATTAAATTAATTTGTTACAAAACATCTTTTTAAAATGACTGATTTAAATTTATAAACAAGTCCTATACCATTTTTTAGTAAAAATTCAAAAATTGAGAAAAAATTACATAGTTTAGTAGCAGAAAAGGTGTGGAATTTTTATTTATTTACTGAATAACAAATTATTTTGAACAATATTTTCAAATCAGCTTTAACAGTTTTGCTGTAAGTTTTGTAAATTTTCTATTATAAAAAAACCGTTTCTTTTCCAACACTTGACGTGCTGGACCATTTTCGTTTCCGGTTTCGTATTTTACGGAAAAATTCCAGTGAAAGACGTACGTTTGCTTATGCCGCAAAGATCAGGGTCAGACAGTGTTATCTTATCCAATAATTAAGTAAACTTTTTCTGTATTTGACTTTTTAAGTTAGTATCTCGAAAAATGATGTCATTGTCATTTTTTTCATCATTTTTATCTTACGTCTTAATTTCCGGTATAAAAATACACACAGAAATTGCAAAAAAAAAAAATTTCTTTATTTAATACAATAAAAATTGAACTACAAATTAAATCTCTCAAAGTTGAATTCTTTTGAACTTTAAAACTTTTTGATTGAACTTAAAAAATTTGTATTTCAAAAATTTTTTATTTAAAAGCTGAATAATTTACACGTACAAAATGAAAGCATAATATAATCCAACAAAAATTTTCTCCCTGATATATTCTGCGACTGCACTTGTAAAAAATGTATAATTTTACATGGATTTTTTCTATAGAAAAAAACTTATATAAAATATTTTTCATAACATTATTGAAAGTATAAAGTATACATTTTATTTTTTACAACCACATATGTTATATAAGTAATAATGCAAAAACGTTGCACAAGGCATTTAGTTTACATTGTCGGACTCACGTCCCTTTTTACATCTATTGTTATGTATTCATTTTATGTTTTCATCTAATCGTTTAATTTGTTTAGTAAATTTTTCCTCGTTATCATTGGTTAATTGTCATTTAAAAATGTAGATAATATCTTCCATGTGCAAAAATATTGAAGTTCGAAATGTAACTGCTCTATTTGTGGCTACAAATTGATCTTTTTAGTTTTAAATTTAACCATTTATGCAAGTAAATTCGAAGCGGAAAAATATAAGCTGAAAATTAATCAAATTAAATTTGAACTTACATCACATGCATGGTTCAAAGTACTTAGGTGGAAATTTATGTCATTTATTAAAAATTCGTCTTTTTTGTTAGAAGATTAATCTTTCTGTTTGAAAATTTATTTTTTTAATTGAAAATTTAAATACTCAGTTGGACTTTTAACAGTTTTGTTGAAAGCTCATGTTTTGGGCTTGAAAATTTAACATTTTTTATGACATTTTTTTTTATTGTTTAAAAAAACTATCTTTGTTGATAAATTCGTATTTTGAATTCGATGTTTTCAAAAAGCAGATTCCAGAGAATATCTAGTGATTGCGAAGAAATAATTTTTAATTTGACGTTTTTTGCAGCAAGGCTAATTTCTAATCCAAAAAGTGACTAAAAGTCAACATATGCATCAACAGTGTGACTGATGCTCTTTTGGATTAGAAAGCATCTCGAAGAACTCGATTCATAAAACTGCATTGTTATTTATTTAAATGACACGTTCGTCCCGCAACACTTCTTCGACCCAGGTTGCTCATCAAGCTCTCTAGCGATCATCCTACGTGAAGAGCCTCACAACATTTTTATGAGTGGTTCCCCGCTTGGCCCCATTAGTCTCCAAGGTCTTTGTTTCAGAAGTCATTCACTCTACTCACATTCTTTTTATAAACTATTTTTCGCCAAACTTTTCTGTCCTGGCCTACTACTCTAGCTTCCTTTACGCCCATGCATTTTCTCATGCAAGCTCTAGTGTTTCTATGGATTCTTATGTCTCTTCGGATTAATGTCTCATTCACTGATTCTAACCAATCTTTCAGCGGTCTACCTCTGGGCATTCTGCCATTTTCTTTACCTTTATACACCTGTTTGCTCAGTCGTTCATCTTTTATTCTTTCAACATGTCTGGAACACCTTAACTGATTTCTTTTCCATGCATATTTCAACTAGTGTCTCTCATGTACCACATTCTTTGAGGATTATCTCGTTTCAGATTTTGTCCATCAGTTTTTTCCCGCATATTGTGCGCAGACGTTTCATGCCAATCGCGCTAATTTTACTCTTGTCCTTTTCTTGACATGTCCATGCCTCGCTACCGTATAGTACAGCCGGTACAATTTAAGTTTTATATACGGTAATTTTAGATTTTGTTATATGTTTTTATCTCTGAGAATGGACCTTGCTCTACCGGCAACCTTCCTACCCTCATTTATGCGCCTATCCCATTTATGCGCCTAACTCCACATCTATTTTTCCGTCGCTAGTGAACAGGCTACCCAGATATACATATTTGCCAACACACGCACCTTCGCTATTTCGAGATCTACACCTTCTTCGTTGAAGAAGGCCATTCTAAGACACAAATCCATAAATATGATAAATAGCCATGAGCACATCTCCGTGCTCTTTAAGGACTTCCCAAAGTTTACTTCTATTTACCTTGTCAAATGCTTTTTCTAGGTCAACAAATGCACAGGAAACTTTCTGTTCCACTCTTAAGCTTTTTACTGTAATTTGTCTTGAGCTAAATATCTGATCTGTACATGATCTTCCTGTGTTACACCCCGAAATTTAACAAAACTTGATGTAACGCCTAGCTAGGCGCAACCTACCTTACCCCACATCTTTCCGGCTAACTCTATTAAGTACAAGCAAGAACATTACCGATCTTCTCTGAGTTTGAACCTATGTATGGGAACTGCACTACGGTCGGTAAGACAGAGACCACAAGATACTTAAAGTATTACCGTGAAGGAATAAGAACTCAGAGGCTACCGATAACTTAGCATGCGTTCGGTTAATGAGAGATTGTAATTACAGATTCTACCGCTATAAGATAATTAAGTATATTTAATAACATATGCACGTATGCATATTCCTAATAATCTGAAACATAAACAATAACAAAGTCAAAACTAATCATATGGAACATGAATACACGTATGTATAAATTAAAGTAATCAGTCATCGAAATAATGTCATACTACAGTTTACTATTAAGATATAACCCACTTAGTGGAGAAACATGCGCATAGTGAGAGAAGATTGTAACCGAAAGTCAATTGTCTTACGTTCTCGGCAGTCATACCGTTCACTTCGATCTACTATTAAGGAATAGCTTTGACAAAGTAACGGCTTCTGTCTCATTGTGACCAAAGAAACACGCTGACTAAGTCGCGTACTTTTAAGTTCAAATTCAAAATAGTTAACGTGTTCGAGTCTTGAACTAAGTCCCTTCGGCTAAGACTTTCGGTCGTCGTAGAATATTTTTCCGAATAAAGTATCTGCTGTAGGACCCTGCATCGTACTACAATTACTGTAAAGTGCTCGTACAGGTTTCACAATTACAAAAATCTGGTAGAGTTCCGTCGCTGCTCTACGACAAACTCGGAGTTCCAACCGACAAAGCAACTCACACTCGCCCTTTCAAGCGTAGAAAGGTACATGTAAGTTTATTTTATGTAACCCTTAACTCTGTTCTTATTCCTTATAATAAAATAATTGTTAAAGCGACTATCTCTTACTCATTTAAATACTGAATTCTGATACAGTCCGCGTAGGACTGATAAGTGACAAACAATCCCACAATAAATAATTGGTCAGGACTTACCAGCCTGACATAATTAGCACACTGGTCTCTCTCTTTTCCTATTTTCTATACTACCCTCGACTTTTGCCTGGGACGTGACACCTGGCATGAATCCACTTTGTATTTCTTATATATTTTTGCTTCTGTTACTTTCATTACCCTACGAATAAGTATTTTTGAGTATATTTTACTTACGTTACTTAGTAAGCTGATACCTCTGTAATTATTGCAGTTGTATTTATCTCCATTTCTTTTGTATATGGGTACAATAACGGCATTCCTCCAATCGTCTGGGACCTCTCCCGTCTCCATACATAAATTTATCAATTCGCACAACCTGTGACTATGTACTTGCCATCGTACTTAAGCATTTCATATACATCTTTAAAATTCGGGAGTTTTAAGTTCTTCAAGACTATGCACATTTAAAACCAAACAAGTTGGCGATTCTTAATTTTATACATCGTGAAAATGGATTAGTGTCGAAAATGGAATAGATCAATAAGATTCAGAATTGCTGAATGTCCTTTAAGAACATCTTATTACGATATGAAATAACACATCTTCTTATTAAGTTTTGTCTATGCTTCGAATGGTATTGGGATCCGATGCGCTGCGATACACCATCTGGTGGCAGAATTTGAAACCTTTAAAACTAGGTAGATTTTGACAGATCCCATTAGCAATCGCAGAAAAATACTGTTTATTCAAAAATCAAGAATAGATAATGCTTCAAAACTGATTCACAATTAAGGCAGAAGGTCATTTTGTTATTCAAAAAACTCTATTATGGAATTTTCCCTGCGAAAAACAAATAGCAAAGAGTTTTGCTGCATGTTTGGCTGTTCGTCTACAGTGAGAAAATATGAAACGCTGTGATTTTTTCGTTTTCCTAAAGTTGGTGTATCAGTTGTGACAATTCAAAATACGTTTGGAGAGCCCAAAAAGATTGATCAGCGCATAGCTTGAGAAAATGCATTAAGAATGGGAAAACCTACAACTGATACCATGGTAGTTTGTTTCTTGCACTTTAAAAGCGAAGATTTTTACTGCTCTGGCTCAAGTAAGTATTCGTTAATATACCAGGTGAAATAAATTAAAGTATTTATAAATGATAACATTGCAAATCGTTATTAAAAACATAATAATTATATTCCATTTTTTATAATTATTCGTCAAGAACCTTAACCCTTTTGAGTCTAGCATTCGTCTAGTATCATCTAGAAAAGAGTCAATTCTAGATGATGTGCTTCTAGACAATATCATCTAAAAAAAGTCTAGATTTCCGGTAGGGCGAACTATCATCGCTTTCTTCTTTTCCACAAAAAAGGTGTCCCGCTCGTGGAATTTGTTCACCTTCAACAAAGTTTCTACACGAAGGTGTCGACTTCGTAAATGTGCAAATTTCACCAATAGTTAACTTCATTTTTAAAATATTTGTAATAATTTGTAATGCTTTTCGACACGTTACCTAGGCTTCTATTCAAAATCTACCTGGAATAGCGGCTATATTGAAATTATGGCGACGGTGGCGCACCCGAGAATTAAGATCCCAATAACCTTACATTAATATAAAAGTAAAAGATTTCTGAAATACGATAATAGTTATTTGTGATGCATGTGCGCAAAATAGGTGATTGTGTGCGAGTGTGAATTTCGCAGCATAAGCCACAGGCGAATGATGCAAGCACACGTGTTAGCGGTCACCTATGCACACGTGTATCACAACCTTTTTTTTGCAACGCCCGTCCGAAAAAGTTGTTTTAGGAGGAGTTAATGAAAAATAGTAATCTCAAAAGAAAAGATTTTTAAATTTTGCAGACAATATTTTTGAAAAAAAATATTTGAAAACAAATTTGGTGAAAAAAAATTATGCAAAAAAAATTTTATGACAAAAAAAATGTTAATTCTTATGCCCTTTTGCTGTGCTAAATGTTGGCGCTTAGACCCTTTTTATACGACGCACGAAAACGGCTACGAAACCCTAAAAACAAAACTCTGTACCTCATCTCGAAAGTGCGCATGCGCATGCGCGAAAGTTTTTTCGCACACAGTCTGTTCAAACAAGGTCCTTGAGGCACCATTTAGAAGCATAAAAACGTCAACTTATGTGGTGGGTGTTGCAACAAAATTATTGTATGAAAGTTGTATGAAAGTTCAAATGTCTGACAAGTGCAATTTCAGAGCATATATTATTCATGAGATAAAGATTATAAAATGTACTAAATACTGTAATAAAACACCAGAATCATAATTGGTCACACTGCTAAGGAAATTTTCGATTAATACTGTAATCAGTGTATCCTCAGTTGAAAAAAATGACGATGATTTCTACTCTTGTCCTATCATTGGCGGTCATCTTTATTTCTATTGGTAAATATATTCATATATCCATATTTAAACAAACTTTTTTATGATTCCGCAAATATCATGTTTTTGGACGTGATCCGCATTATATCTTAAGTTAAATCCATTGAAATACTCGAAAATCCATTGAAATCCTATAAAATATGTTTTAGTATCTGAAAATGCTGCAAATCCTTTTGAAATTATATTTTAAAATTTATGTACTAAAATCATAAAAAATTCTTATCTGGGTCCAAGATAAAATTATTTAACTCTATTGAGACAAGAATAATTTTACTCACTAAAACCCATCTATGGGGATATTATGGGTTAGTTCTTAAGTCTACATTACTCAAACAATTTTTTTTTCAATCTCACAATGATACTCACAATTTTTAAACAATAAAAGTAGGGGAGAGGGAGGCTAAGCCGACTCTTTTCTTTCCAAGTCGTTTTTTGATTGAATAAATAATAATTTTTTGGTAAACGTTTTAGGTATTTTCGAATTGTTTTACTCATCAATTATTATGAAAAAAGTGAAGTGATGGAAAATCTGTCGAACGAAAAATCGTGAGGCTAAGACGACACCATCACGGGATAGTTGATATTTTTCTTTAAAATACCCAGTGTCGGCTCAGCACCACTCACCCCAATGTTACTGAATCTATTGTAGATAAGAATGTAGTTATTAAACAAATATATATAATTGAGGCCCCGGACTCTATAACCGCTTGTAGAATTTGTCGCCTGATTGTGGGAAGCACTCTGGCCTCTTCTGTTCGAGCGACATCCAGGGGCCTTCCCACCATCGGGCTACAAATTTTATAGGCGATCCTAGAATCCGGCGCCTCAATTATTGAATAAATATGACTCAATATTTTTTTTAAATTAAAACTCCTGCAGTAAGATGTCCAGACAACATTTTCAATTGGTTTACAAAATTTCTGATACAGATTCAGATTTTTCTAGAGGTGGGATTAAAAAAATCGCATAAATTTGAAAAAGTAAGCCTGATTAGCTCGGTAGCTGGAGCTGCATATTACCTTATTTATTAATAAAGTACTGGTATAATTCATATCTAATAAGCGGGTCTATATGACCCACCCGTACGTCCTCAATACACTTTTTTTTTTAATTCAAGAAAAAACCTTTCCGAATATAGAAAAAGTAGAGAGAAAGTCAACCAAAAAATTCTGAACTTAAAAATCTGTGTGGAAGATGTAATTTTTGGCAAAAAAGTCGTTTATTGGATACCAAAAACGCTTAGACTTCACATTTTGTGTGCTATACATGTTCTTCTATTGATTTTTTCATGCCCAATTCGAATCTGACATGTAAATCGTTATAAGACAAAATCCAAAATGGCGGAGCCAGTATGGCAGACTAAAATTAAAAAATGAAACCGATTTCACTAAAATTTGCTACAAGGTGGCTTTTTAGGTTGCTGATTACAAGTTCAAAGTCAAAATTTAGAAATTCAAAATGTCGGATTAAATATGGTGGACCAACATTGTAAAAGGAAACCTATTTGACTAAAATTTGCTACAGGGGGGTGTTGCGGGTCGCTGACTTTAAATCCAGGGTCAAAATTAAAAAATTAAAAATGAGGGATCCAACTTGGCGGACCAACATTGTAAAAGGAAACCGATTTGACTAAAGAATGCTACTCAGGGGTTTTTCAGGTAGCTGATTACAAATCCAGGGTCATAATTAAAAAATTAAAAATGGCGGATCCAATATGGTGGACCAAGATTGTAAAAGGAAACCGATATGACTAAAATTTGCTACAAGGTAGTTCTTAGGATCGCTGATTTCAAATCCAGGGTCAAAATTAAAAAATTGAAAATGGGGAATCCAATATGGTTTTTTTAGATTCTGAAATTTTTACTTTGGATTTCAAATCAGCCACCTGCAAATCCTCCGATAGGCTATTTTAAGTCAAATAAGTTTTGTTTTATAATTTTGGTCCGCCATATTGGATCCGGCATTCTTAATTTTTCAATTTCCACCATGGAATTAAAATCAGCCATTTGAAAAACCTCCTTGTAGCAAATTTAAGTCAAATCGGTTTCCTTTTAGAATGTTGATTCGCCATATTGAATCCGCCATTTTCAATTTTATAATTTGAAGCTTGGATTTAAAATCAGCGACTCGAAAAACCCCTTTTAGCAAATTTTAGTCAAATCGGTTTCGTTTTAAAAATTTGGTGAATAAAAAACTATATTCACACACTTGATCAATTGACTGCTCTGGTGTGTTATGTAATTGTATGTGTGTGTCCATTATTCGAAATTAATGAGCGGCTACCAAGCAATGGACCCTTAAACATGATGCCCCTTCGCAAGAAAATCCCTAACTCTTTTTTACTGAGTCTTCTCAAACTCTACAAGTGACCACCAAGCAATTTTCCCCTCGACATGTAGCCTCTTCCTTGAGAGTAAGTAGCCTCTTTCCTGGGTATCAAACCACCACATCCCCGGTAGAACTACATGGAAAAATGTCCATTAGTGCCGGCACAGGCATCGAAACCCCAGGTCTCCTGATTGAAAACTGTATTTCGGCAGGAGTAATATTTATTGGTCTTAATTTCTGGCAAAACAGAAGATTCAGGGGATCTTCATTTAATATTAGTACAGTCTCAATAGCAGTTTCATCAAGGGGAAATTGATGAATTATGGCTTCTTCATATGGCTGAGGTGATTCTGCAAAAGGAAAGTATAGTTATACAATTAATTATTGTAGTAAATTCCACCTAAAATTAATTTCAATAATCTTAGTTATTATTTTCTATAAAATCAATTGGTACATTAGATAAATAAAATAAAAATCAGTTCAAGAAGAAGTAAGCACCGTTTCCGTTTCTTTGTCTGTTTCCGTATACATTTCCCCTTCTGTTTCAGGAGCCCTTTTCATAATGAGTTAAGCTTGTTTCTAAGAATGCTTAACAACCTTATAAAGCAAATATAAAAAATATTCCCGCTGCGCGGGCACATTCTCATTGCGCGCTACGCGCGCGGCTCGCTTCGCTCGCAAGTTTGAGCGCGCCTAGGGCGCGCGACTGTTGGTTCTCGCGCTTCGCGCTCGAGAATATATTCATCTCGCGCTTCGCGCTCGATGATATATTTACCTCGCGCTGCGCGCTCGGTCTTTGTATTTTCCACATACTTGTGCATAGACCTTTTAAAATTAAAGGTCAAAGCGTCAACAACTGTAATTTGATGATTGTGAATTCTCTTTTGTTAAAGCTCCTTCGGCTTTAACGAATACATTCTTAACACGTATCTCGTGCTTCGCACTCGATTTTGTCCAATATGTGAACTTTTCTTCTTTATGTTCAACACTATTATATCTAATGTATATTATATTTATTTCTGTACCTCGATCTGCTACTGCTCATTCAGGTATTGCAAAATAATGTACAATTTTTATTTTCCATGATCACTTTAATATTTTCTCCTTACTTTGCACTAATTTTTATTCTCA
>CAKNWT010207139.1:715-12012 GCA_932066315.1 Andricus coriarius | reverse complement strand
CCTTCGGGACCATCCCTGGACAGTTGTCCGCTACTGCTTATTAATTCTTGTAACCATATTTAGCAGAAATCCGTGGTACATGGACCCTCTATCCGCAAGCCGAGGACGCGTTCGATGGCTTTGTCATAGGCCCTTCAGTTGTGTTCCAAAGGAATCGAAACCGACACCGAAGGAAGTTGATTAAATATTTGTTATAAAATCAAAACAAGAGTAATTGAGGTGATGATAAAGCAGAGTAATATCTGTTGTTGAGAACTTACCTTTTTAAAAGTATGTTCTATGTTGATATCAACAACATTTTTTTTTTGCAATGATGACTTAGCAATAATAATAAACTTGATGGTTTCATTGTTGTTAAAAAAATTAAGACTGTGAGCGCAAACATGCCAAATGTGATTGCATTAAAACTGCAAGTCATAAGCAGATTTCAAGGATTCTTAAAGGCACTCAATATATTGAGTGTTCATAATTGGAGCAAGAGGTGATTATGGCGCCATAATTTTGAAATAGGAATCAACATATTATTGCTGAAGGAAAATTATTATAGAGTTTTTATTATTATAAATTTTGTAGTGCTTTTGCATATAAGGTTCTTGTTTTTCAAAGGTTTATGAATTACTCTAATTTTATATTTCCTAAGTAAATTAGTAATTTTGTTTGAGAGACCAGGAACGTAAGGACAAACAGTGAAACTAAATTATTTAATATCCTATTGTGCTTAGATTCAATGTTTTTAATCAAATGTACCCTATTCTTTATTAGCTCTAGGATCGATGGTACCGGGTATCCATTATTAAACAAAATTTTAGTTAAAATATTAAGGTTATTTTCTCTAAATTCAAAAGGAGAAAGTTGTATTGCACGATCAATTAGTCAATATATCATACCCTTTTTATGTGACCAAAGATGATCAGAGTTATAGCTTAACTATCTACCAGACCATGTGGGGTTTTCAAACCAATTGGTGAGTAATTTACTATTAAAAGATCTAAACGCCGAGACATCCAAAAAATTGAAAATGTTGTTTTTCTCAAATGCTATAGTGAATTAAAGATTTTGACGAAAAGGCTTGACATTTTTTAATGTAAAATCAACATGTTGTTTGGGTATCATCAAAAAGGCATCATCAACATAACATTTATAAATGACAATTTTAAAGGACAACTTGTTTAAACAATTACTTCATAGTTGCTCCATTACTGAATTGCATACCAAAGGAGATACAGGAGATCCCATCGCTACACCATCAATCTATTTAAACATAGTCTTATTATATATAAAATGGTATTTTGGAATTATTAATTCTTTAAATCATTAACGAATTGCCAACTATCTTTTGCATAATGATAATCAGGTTTATGGATCTTCGGGAGTCCATAAGCACGTGGTATAACAGCTGAATAAGAACGCATAGATTTAGCTTCTTGATTGCTAGCATAACGATTATTTTCCCATCTATTAACAATTATATTCAATCCCTTTTCAGTTGTGGCAGTGCATTAAAAATTCATGACTTTATATTGCAATCAATCATCTAGTAAATTAATAATTTTGTTATTGTAATCAGGTTTGTTCATGGCAAAAGCAGTGTTATCCTTATCAGATTTCATAAATAAAACGTCAGGATTATCATATATAAATTGAATTGCGGGGCTAAAATCTAGGTTGTTGTTAAATCTTAAGTTATTGTGTTACATTGATGAAATGTCATCAAACAATAAAATATTAAATCCGATTTTGAATATTATTATTAATGATATGCATTATGAAATTGATAATATTAACTTGTACTTACGAATTCTACATGATACACTCATCAGATTGTTACCTTTCCATATGTTCGCTTTTTTGATGATTTTACAGAACGATAAACATAATAGGAATTTTTCTAAATTCAATTACACAATATGAAAAAAATTCGATTGGTTAAAAAGACAAAAGCATGATTTCCAAAACTCATTACTCATTCCGGAAAATTCGTTAAACAATTTATTTCATAAGTTTATCCCTGATGATGTTGTAATTGCCTCAGTTGAATTTGGAATTTAGAATATTCTGGAAGAAAATCAAAATGAAATTCGTATACAATGTTGCCATTTATTGTTTGATCACATTTCATCACTGAAATACAATAACTTAAAGTTAAACAAAAAACTAGAGTCTAGCCTTGCAATTCAATTCATAAATGATAATCCTGTCATTTTATTTATGAAATCTGATGAAGGTAACACTACTATTGCAAATCATAAATTTTGAATACACTGCCACAACTGAAAAAGAGATTGAATATCATTGTTATAGACGGGAAAATAATGGTTATGTTGGCAATTAAGAAGTTAATTCAATGCTTTATTCCCAGGTGCGAATTGACCGTCGGCCCGCGGTCGGGTCAACCGTCGGACGGTCGGTCCAACTTTGTGCGCCACTGGCCGGGCCAACCAGCTAAATGATAACGGTCAACCGCCTTTGACTTCCTAACGTTCCAGGTATTCAAAAAAATAATAATAATTGATTGCAAGTATTTCGACTATAAATGTTAATGATCCTGCTTAGGATGAACACATATATTACATTTTGAAACATTATATTACAAATAAAATTTCTATCGCTACGGGGTTTCGAACTCACATCTATACCTGAATCTATCGCCTAGCAGGCGGGAGTCTTACCCATTACTCTATACCTACAGAATTGAAAGTCAATGTAGATGTAAAATAAATTAACTGTTAACGAGAATATAAGTGAAATAATTTTTAAATAAATAATTTAAACCCATTAAAATTTTTAAGGTTTCGTAGCCCCGGGCTGAAAGTCGGATGGACCATACTTTCACGGTCTTTTTGGAACAATGAACTAGCGTTTGTCCGACGGCCGGCCCATATTTGGGCCAAGGTTTGACCGACCATCGGGTGCACCAAGGTGACTTGTGGCCAGCCCACTGCTGTATACAGAGTCGGACCGACCGCATTCTTGCTGTCGTACCGACCAATCTGCCACAGTTTATCCGATAGTCGGCCCAAAGTTGGGCCGATAGTTGGCTTTTCGCCCACCACCGACGTCGGTTGCCAACGCCTTGAGCAAACTTTTTTTCGTTGAAGATTCATAATTTTGGTGGAAAGTTCGTCTTTTTTGGTAAAAACTCTTTTTTTCTTATTACTTTTTTGCTACATTATTGTTACTTTTATGTTACTTTTTCGAGATATGTATGGTTACTGTTTTACTATTTTATGAAGCTTAAGCAGTTCCGAGCCCTGTATATGTCCAGGTTTAACAATGAAATCCTTTATGTCGGGCCGACTTTTGGTTGATAGGAAATTCGCACATGGGTGTAAATAAAAAGAACATTTCATTAATACATTCAAACCAAAAGAAAACGTTTGGCTTTTGATTCACACGCATTCTCTAGCTAACTTCAGGGCATGCGTCTTGAAAGTTAGGATCAGCTGATTGTTCCAACATTTCGTAAAGAATACGTTTATAACAATCAACTTAACAATGTCATTTTTTTGCTTTCAACCACCCCCGTGCATAAAGTCTGGCAATGCTGATAATAGAAACAAAAATTTCACGAAGATAAAAAAAAAAATCGAAAAAATCGACTTTTTCTTCACTCTTTGCATTAATATAAAAGTCGTCCCCCACTGTGCCACGTGGAGGTGCCCTGGTTGCAACAACACGTTACATACAGTTAAAGACCTTAAATTGATTTTGACCTTGAAATTATGTCCAGGTGACCTTGTAGGATCAAAGGAACCCAAGATTCAAACTCCAAAATCTTCATGTTTTTTTAGCTCTTTTCTAACGGTTTCATCTAAGTATGACCTTAAAGTGACCTTGAAATGACATCTGGGTGACCTCACAGGGTTAAGCAAACTCCAGATTCAGACTCGGCGACCCCCCGAAACCTATATAGGATTTTTCTCACATTTTCCTAACTTTTTTATCTAAGTATGACCTTGAAGTGACCTTGAAATTACCTCTGGGCGACCTCACAAGGGATAAGCGAACCCCAGATTCTAACTTAGCGACCCCAAAAACCTACACATATTTTTTTAGATTTATTTAGCCAGTTTTTCTAACTTTGACCTTCAATTGACCTTGAACTAGCCGTGGTAGAAAAGATCATCTGCACCACGTATCCTTGGTACCCGATCTTTGTCTTTACGCCTAACAAAGACAACACCATCTCTCTACCATACATCTTTATATGAGTGCTCTTTTGCTTTCTCTCGCACCATTTTGAGGAGGTTATATGTAGTCGACGTCAGGTATTCATTGACGTAGACACGAGATCTTGGAAGGTCTCCACAAAGATCAGTTGAATACACATTTGTGTTCTTTCGCATCGCCGCTATTATGTCACCCCCTGGTCAGTTTGAAGAAAATCGTACTAAAACAGATTTGGGACGTTGCAAGGATTGTGTATCAGCATTTGCCAAAGTCCCCGACGTTGCCACAGCTTCAACACTTGATGCTGCATTGTTTGACCGCTCAGGGTGGAGCTTAGGATACATACGCTGAGCACTTAAGATTCCCGGTGGAGACAATTTGACATTCAGAGTTGTTGAGATTAAGCACAACAGATTTTGCAAGTCTTACCCCTCCTTCTCAGGTAGTCCAGAGATTACAAGCCTATCTCCACATTGACGAGCTTCTACTTGATTTTGTAAGGTTCTTTTTCAGGAATGGATGCCTCACAAGAAATGCTAAAATATCGCAAAACTTATGCAAGAAATTGTTTGCAAAAGCATAACATTATATTAATAAATGTCCAAAACACTTATATTTAAATTACCGTCATGCGGAGATTTTTCCGGTGACGGTAAAGTCTCTATTTTCACAACTCATGACTTGCGCAAGTCCACAAGTTGCAAGATGAAGCACCGGGACTTGCTTTTGATATAATGTTAGTTAGTTAGTTAGTTTTAGGACAAGCGAGGAGCCCATGGAGAGCTCCTCTGGCGCTCAAGCTATAAAGCCTATTGTGCTACACCCTTACTTATTCGCTCTCAGCAGTTGACCCCAGACCTCTTGCCGAAGCCTAGTATGTCGACTACTGATCGCGTTGCAATTTCCTCTGGTCCCATAAAATGGGCCCCGAGGGTCTGTTGCCTTAGCCCAGCTAATTCCGCGCACTGGCATAGTACATGCAGGGATATTTCATCATCCCTGCCGCATCTCCTGCACTCTGTCGTAGGGTTATACCCCATTTTGTGCATATGATAGTTTGAGTGGTTGTGCCCAGTTAGGATCTGTACCACTGTCCTTATGACTTTCTTGGGTAAACCCAGGATTTCCCTGACTCTGTCTATCATATGGGTATAACCCAGGATGCATTTCGCCTGACGGCAACCCTCGATCTGCTCCCAGTATTCCCGGTGTTATGTTTGGATCCAGCTTTTAATGGCCAAACCGATACAGCAAGACGCTATTCCCAGTACTGGTTCTGGTCCTATGTATTCACTTGCTGCGCCGCGTTTCGCCAACTGGTCGGCCCTTTCATTGCCCTTGATCCCTGTGTGACCAGGGACCCATATGAGAGCCACATTGTTTCTTTCTGCAAGTTGGATTAATGCCTTTTTGCATTCTCAAACCAGTTCTCATGTTATGTCTGGCTACCCTATTGCAGTTAGTGTTGCTTGGCTGTCGAAACAGATAGAAATCTGTCTGCCAGCAGCGTTTTCTGCTATTAGTGTTTCAGCGCAGCAAAGGACGGCCAGGACCTCCGCCTGAAAGACAGTAGCATGTCGACCAAATGGTATCCCTATCCCTTTCCCTCTCTTGCTGTCATAAATTCCTGCTCCTGACCCTGACTCACCTCTGGATCCATCTGTATACCAGATTTCCCCTTGGAGAAGCGGGTTACCATTGGCTTTCCAAAGATCCCTGCTTGGGATACAGACGCGGAAAGCTTTGGCAAAGTTGAAGCGTTTTGTTATTTTATCTTGCCTCATCTGTAGAATCGGCAATGCACTGATATCATTAGGGAGCCTAGTGTGTCTAGTCCCCCGAGTCCATCTGTTTGCTCTTACCAGGCGGCCCATCGCGTGTACCGCTCTAGCGATTATCGCAACAGGTAGGGGTTCTTCACAGAGCATGAATCCTATCGCCGCTGTGGGCGTAGTCCTCATTGCTCCAGTCAAACCCCTAAATGCTAGCGTTTGTAATCTTCGCAGCCTGTCCTGAATTGTTTTAAGTTCCGCACGTGGCCACCAGACCACGGCCGCATATAGGAGCCTGGGTTTTAGGACAGCAGAGTAGATTCATGCAAGCATTTTAGGCCCTAGACCCCACGTCAACCCAATGGCTCTCCTGCACATCCAAAAAGTCATGACAAACTTCCTTCATTGGGTCTCCAGATGCTTTGCCCTGAGCAATCGCACCAGAGCTCTACAATGCGCAGTGCCGACCTCATTAGACCCATCAGCGTCTCCAGATGAGCAACCCTGACTAGGATTACAAAGTCATCCGCATATCCCTGAGTATAATAACCCTCTTTATTTAGCCTTCGAAGGAGGCCGTCCACAACAATGCACCCCAGGAGGGGTGACAGGACACCCCCCTGTGGGCATCCCCGCGGAGCTATTCCCCTTACTAGGCCCTCACCCCATCTGGTTTCGAGTCTTCTCCCACGTAGCATGCTTCCTATCCAGCGTACATGCTGGTCCGGCACGCCACATCTCAGAACCTCTCTACAGAGGACTTCTGGAGGAGTATTGCTGAAAGCACCCTCTATATCCAAGAAAGCGACCACAGCATATCCCTTTTGTTCCATCTGCTGCTCCAATTTTTCCACAACAGCATGAAGCGCAATTTCTACCGAGCAGCCTGCCTGAAAACCATGCTGCCCTGTATGCAGCGGGAAGGCCAAGAGCACCTCATCCCTTATGTATCTCTCGACCAGCCTCTCCCACGTCTTCAGGATAAAAGACGTTAGGCTGATTGGTCGGAAATCTTTTGCAGCAGTGTAACCCTCCCTCCCAGGTTTGGGTATGAAGGCCACTCTGCCATCCTTCCATGCCGATGGCACATGTTTAAGGGCTACACTTGCCCTAAATAATTTCGTCAGAGGAGGGACGACCAAACCCATGCCTTTTTTTAAAAGCGCTGGATAAATTCCATCCGTCCCTGGTGATTTAAAAGGACAGAAGGACCCTACGGCCCATTCCGCCTTGTTGTAATCAGCGACCTTAAAGGCGAAATTCCAGTCGGCCCTTACCACCTCTTGGCCCCAGCCTTCCCCCTCTTGGTCATTTCGGACTCGTTTGAAAACCCGGGAAGGGAACTTCCACCAGGTGATTCAGCGTTGCTTCTTCGTCTTCGGCAAACTCACCATTATCGAGCCTTATGAGCCCGAGGCGAGCTTCCGGATTTTTCGCCAGGATCTTGTGTTATTCGTAGAAAAAGGCATTCGGGGTGAGGATTCCCAATACTCAAATATATATGCAAAGACAAATAATAGATTTATGGGATAAGATTTTAATCCAAATAAACCAGAGTCTTACATAATGTACATTGATATTAATAAGCAGTATGGTGCAGCTATGAGTGAATATTTAGACGAGGACACAGATAACATTGAGGATGCATAAATAGTGTAACACAGTTTCTCTTCGGATTCATTTTCAGGAGGTCCTAGATAATAAAAAAATACAGGGTGCCGGCTTCTGATCGTGTGAGTTTACCCGGAGAGGGGGGTGTGGGGATAGGGGTTGAACGCAAGGACCGGCGGTATCTCTTACAAATTAATCAGCTAATTTGCAACTTTCTACTAAAATTAAGTATATTTTCTTTACTTATGTTCAATTAGACATATTTTAACCAATCTTAGTGAAAAACTCCGTGAAAAACTAATATCATCCCTTTACAGCCACCCTGTAGTATCAATTATTCCCAGAGCAGCACGTTTACAATGCGCATTTTGTGAAGATTTGGACTCGCGATTGGAATTTCAAAAACGCAGCAGCGGAAAATGGGAAAGAAACATATGTTTCTTAAAATATTAGATGTATAAATATTATTAACCCTTTGCGGATGTTATGGGATCTCCGGTGTAATTAATGAATGGGGGAACTGCGCCCAGTGATACTCGTAGTGAATATGTACGGCAACCGTCCGCAAAGGGTTAACTTATATGTACTTACATGTTCGTGTTTTGTTACATAGGTGTATTGATACATTCAGCAACTGAGCAACCACAAAGAGGAATACAGAATATAGAGTATTTTTACAATGACAGTGTCCAGACGAACAGTTCTTTTTACATGTGCACGGTCGAATCAAGTTATCAGGAGCGTATATCCTACACATAAGAAGCGGTCGAAGTTCGTTGTCATCTGCTTTGATGAATCCGAATTGCGTTAAGTCGAGGAGTTCTCTAAATCAGGTTTTCTATTTGATTTAAAAATAATATTAATATTAATATTAATATAAATATTAATAATATTAATAATATTAATAATAAATATTTGATGAAAAAGCTAAACCTTTTCCCATTAAAGTAAAAACAGTTCAACAAAAACTTCTACCACATTCACCGTGGGGCTGAACCAATATTAATTGCAAGGTGCTTTTACATGGGATTTTCTCGATGATTACTTATTATGATTATGGATATACACGCAACTTTCAATTAAAGTTGGTTCAGTTCATCGAAAGAAATGCTTACAGAATATTTGACATAAGAAAGAAGTGCCTTCTGACTACTGTTAAATAATAGTTACTTTTTTATTTTAATTCAAATAAAGTGTTATTTCTGACTAACTATTTCCTATAATTCTCATTTTTTCAAAATTATTGAAAAAAATTTGTCAGGCTATATCGGAATGATTTTGTGAATGTACACAATAAGAACGGAATTTATTTGGAAAATAGCCCCATTGGGCCCCCTGACATTGATTAGAATGAACAATGATCCTTGTTAGGGGCCTCATCAAACTTTCTTTGACGACCCGCAACAATCTTGCGTAACCAAATTGTGTGCATATTTCACTGTTTCACTGTATTTCACCCCATTCATTTAGCGCGCCGGAGATCCTATAACATCCGGAAAGGGTTAACAATATTTATACATCTAATATTTTAAGAAACATATGTTTCTTTCCCATTTTCCACTGCTGCGTTTTTGAAATTCTAATCATGAGTCCAAATCTTCACAAAATGCGCATTGTACACGTGCCGCTCTGGGAATAATTAATACTTCAGGGTTGCTGTAAAGGGATGATATGAGTTTTTTACGGAGTTTTTCACTAAGATTGGTTAAAATATGTCTAATTAAACATAAATAATGAAAATATACTTAATTTTAGTAGAAATACAAATTCACTGATTAATTTGTAAGAGATGCCGCCGTTCCTGGCGCTCACCCCTACCTCCACTCCCCGGGGAAACGCACGCCATCAGAAGCCGGCACCTGCATCTTTTTATTATCTAGTACCCCCCGAAAAAGAATCTGAAGAGAAACTGCGTTACACTATTTATGCATGCTCAATGTTGCCTACGTACTGCACTAGTTTTGTCATATGAAGATTTTAAAGAGTTTGAAAATTTCGACAATGAAACAAACTTTTTCAACATTTCTGATGATTCACCAGAATGTTATATTCTTGTAAATTCATAGCTGTCATATTCGGCGAAGACATGGTTATCATTGAAATGAATAAAAAAAATTAATATCAATGAACCAATTTATACAGGATAAAGTTTTCTGAACAGAAAACAAAGAATAGAAAGAAAGAGAATAATGTCACTTTGAAGTCGCAAAAGCTATTCCTTTTAATCGACTCAGAAAAATGTAATGGACGCGTATTGGGAGAAATTAAAAAGTGGAGAAATGTCACTTTTATTATTATCTTTTGATTGGACTTGGATTCTACCTTATTCTTCAGAGATTCTTGTTAATTTTGTAATGGTATTTTAAAAAAGAACTTAAACAGAGCGTGTACGGAATAACAATTACAAACAATCGCGTGTACAATTTTAATAAAGTTAGATCTGAATTATCAAAGAAACGCAGTTTCATGTCTTCTCCAGTGTAATAGGACTCATCGTTCGGTAAACTCTCGCAAGGTGACGTTATAACTTGTTTGAGACTTTCGGTCAATTTAATTTGATGATTGCCATGTTTGCCTCCTTCATCGCCAAGAGATGAACCGTTCAACATTTTTGCTTGTACGCAGGAGAATATCTTTTTGTCTACATCATGTACTTTGAATAAGAATGATTTGCATTTACTTATCGTGATATTTCCACTGGAATGTATGTAATTGTAAATCCATTTTATGAGTTTGCAATCGGGTTTGCTAATATCCTTCTTGGTCAACGCTGACATTATCATATTTTGAGCTTTATACTCTTCCAGCCTCCAAAAAGCGTCATGAAGATCTTTCTGCCGTTGAAAAATGACTCGTTCGAAGCATTTCCCCGAACAACAAGAATCTATCATTTCCAGACTCCTTCTTTTGACCACTTCTCCAGTAGAACCAGACACATACTCTTTGCCCTTTAATAATAATGTACGAAATTTTAATTAATTTCAACTTCTGGATTAAACTAAAGCAGGAGCCACGAAATTGAGATTTTTACCTTTCATATATAAGTTGATTTTCGTTCGCAGTAAACAATATTTATTAAATTTCTTCAAATGTTTCTTTGGTGCCATCCATTTAGAGTGCTTTAGAGTACCACTCTTTGAAAAATTTCGACCCCTGATCAACGAACGAAATTCTCGGAATGACATATTGCGGACTGAATTATTAGGGATTTTCAGTGTACATTGAAATAAGGATGTCAAAGATCTTTTCTTCATTTCAGTATCTTTCAGTATCTTCATTTCTTGCAGGCTTTCTTCCACTCAATAATTCACTTTCATTCGACATTTTTTTTAAACAAACAGAACAATTCTTAACGCCTTTTAATGTTTTTTGTTTTGAAATGGCCGAAGTTCTTCCAGATATAACAAATAACTTCAGAGCGACCCGCATAGTCCAAAAAAAATTGAGACTCTGAGGCCTTTTCATAGTTAAATTTCAAAACAAAGGCACTAGACGGTTTTTTTACATTCTTTATTGCTGTAAAGAAGAAAACAAATCAAAGGGTGGACAAAATTACGAAGGAAAAAATGTTCTGCTTTTTAATTACATTCTAATTCATTAAAAACAAAAGAAAGTTAAAAACATATAAAGCAGTCGAATTTCTATCGATTGGGGGCAGGAGGCAGGTTTTAAAATATTTAATTATTATTGAAAAGTCGCGTCCTTTATAGGCGACTACCGGCGAGAGTACAAGCGAACGTTGAG
>CAKNWT010207125.1:400-11267 GCA_932066315.1 Andricus coriarius | reverse complement strand
TTCAATTATTTAGGTAGAAAATTCATATTTTTTCGTTATAAATTCAACCTTGTTTTCAAACATAAGTCTTGGGGTCTCCCGCCTCGAAGTTCGAAGTCAGATGTCCAGTGCAGTCCTATGTTTTTACATTACCCGCATCTTTATACATCAATTTTTAAATAGATTCTACTTTTATTCAGTGACTTAATAAGTATTATCTACTAGGAGAGAAGGATAGTCTATATATTTGAATATTTTATTAAATTCTATAATATAAACCGATACTTAAAAATGTTAAAGTGTCTACGGGGCACTTGGCTTTAATCTTCAGCCCTGAGAATGTTGAAGTTCCTAGCGACTCTTATTTTACCTTACTGTTGTGTAATTCCCCTCCTAATGAAAGTGAAAATCTCTTTAAAAATTCTGAAATCTATACTTTTTTTCAAGTGAATAGTTAATATCACACAAAAGTAAACTTTATATAATTAAATTGATAAAAATGTACAATACTTTGCGTTATTTTATAATATACTGGTATGGAAATAATACAACCCTTATATCAATTATTACATATCAGAATTTTCACTTTTGAACTTGAGATTTTACATAACTCTTTTGTATTATTTATAGTTCTGTTTTGTATTAAATTCTAAAATAATTGTAAACTTTATCTAAATGCAGTAATGTCCTTCATTTACCTAACTAATTGGGTAAATTTTAATGAACAAATTTTCTCTGTGTACTGCTGCTGTACAAGGAAATTTTTCATGAGGCATGTTCCTGATCCATCCATACGTATTTTACAAGATACACGAAAGAAAAATAAATAATTAATGTGTCGAATTTCATGTGCGCATCGTGCGATAGATAAGTATTTTTCCAAAATGTCATAACGTTTCTGCGATAAGTTACGATTTGATTCAAACGCAAATCAAAGTCGATTCACAAAGTAAACTTATTTTTTTGTCTACGAAAATTTAAAGAAAAATGGAAGTACATGTAGGTTTCTTCTACTAGATGAGTTGATAGCTGCTATAATTTTTAAATAGTCGCTATCTTACCTATCTTGACCTTGATACTTAGAACGGTCAAACATAGTAAAAAAGGAAATGACAATGACAATGTGCAAAGTTACAAAAGGCAACACAAATGCTAGTTCTTATGATTATAGATACTTTCGATAATGAATGTAAAAGAATATGCTGAACATGAATCTGGTGGCGCGAACACCTTTCGAAAAGTATCAAATATTTCTTATTCACTGATTGCGACTAAATAAAAAATTTAACTCTATGCGACATTACTGATTCTTATATATCTGTGCTTGGTTTGACTAGTAGATGCACTTATTGACAGGGAAAAAATATTGCAGACTTTTAATGGCTTTCTAATCAATTTCCGGAAATTCAATAGAAATTGCGAATTAACGAATATATACATAGAGGGTAACTAATTCTGATAGCAACCTCGTCGGTAATAGAGCGTGATAGACCTTGCCCTCGAAAACCTGGTACACCGAAGTTATTACACCTCGATTATTGACATAACTTTATTAGGAAAGCTCCGAGCTTAATATCCTAACCCCTGTACAAGAGTTGCCCCTTGCAGTCACTCCCCCACTGCGTTGATTTTCAGATTCTCTGCAACGAAGAACAGATTATTCTTCTTGGAACGCTCCATCATTTTAATCGACCATCAAGGGACATAATAAACTATAGATTACTCTTATATTTAAATATTTAAAAATAAATTTATATAAAGTTTTAATTTCAAAGAATCCATAGAAATTCTACCAACTGAGATCGTTATTATATGTATAATTGAAAAATCATTGTAAGATATTCGTTTACAAAAAGAAAATTTCAAAACAATTTCTAAAGCAGACAAAGTTTTTTATTTATCATCAGCTTCCCTATTTTATGAAAATTTAGGAGTTTGGGCAAACATTTTATACAGAGCAGTTCTGCTAAGATTCTAGGATATCAGACATGAAACATGATTCTGGAAACGTTTCGTCCATCGATACGATAAGCTATTTGTGAACTTTGGACTTTCGTCCCTTACCATGCAGATTTCCGCGATTATACTAACAAATCGACGTGGGAACAGGCACAGTGGAATCACGTGAACACTTTGCGCTTCAAGTGTCACGTGCATCTGCACTTGCAAACTTTGTTTTTTTTTTGTTTCGTTTAACGCGTTCCTAAAAATAACATTAAAAATTCGCTTCACAGTAAATCCTAAGGTGTTACTTTTTTAAATCTTAGGGAGAGATTCATTTTATGTTCAAATTGACAACCACAGAGGGTCAGTAACACTATCCAGGATGATCAATTCAACCCTCTGGGATGATCAAGCTGAACACCTTGTTTGCAATCATTTGAATCACCCGCAGAGGGGCAAATTGGACGGACTAGTAACCAATCAGAAATGGAAGGGTCACGACTTATAACAAAGGCCCAGAATGGAACACTCCCGAAACGCATTTTCAGAGCCAAACACGTACTCAACATTTCGTCATTCATTTTTATAAAGAAACACGAGTTACGAGAGGTTTGCCACGCACTTACATATTCACCCTCTAAGATGATCAAATCGTCCTTCCACTCAAGGGCGTTGAAACGATGTAAGAAAAATGCACACAATTTATAGACGTACCATAAAGACGCGTTATTAACAAACAAGGTATTTCCTTATTTATTATCAAGCTTATATTAACCCAAGAACAACAATGCATGCGCATGCGTGAATATTTCTTATCACCTTCTCATTCCCAGTACCCTCAAATCAATACTGTAAAAAATGTCTTGGGGAATTTTCTTCAAAATTGTGTTGACGCTAATTTTCACACATTTTGTGGAATTTTCTCCAAAGTTTAGTGGGGAAAATTCCCTAAATATTCGCGTTGAATATTAAGCAATAAGTGGTGAATTTTCCCGAAGATTTGATGGGGGAAGTTCCCTATGCTATATTTGAAATAATACCTCAAATTTCGGGAATTTTCACAGAATTTATGTAGGGAAAATTCCCCAAAATTTATGGAACATTACTTAAAACTTTGTGAATATTGACACTCATTATATAAAAAAATTTCCCCAAACTTTTCTGGAATATTAACCAAAAAGTGGTGAATTTTCCCCAAAATTTGATGGGGAATATTCCTTATGTTATTATGTAATAGTTTAAAATTACCCATCTAATCGAAACATTTCATTGCGATAGTTTCGAAATATATTCAAAACAATCCCAATGAAATGTTCCCATTGGACGAAAATTCAAGTACAGTATTTGCAACATTTTCAACTTTATTTTGACTTTTTGCAGCTATATATTTTGTACGACCATTGTTAGCAATTATGACGTATGTGGTATGCCTGGATTTGTAAATAAATAAGGTAGAACGAATATTTCTCAAATTGTAATGAATATTGATGACAATTAAAAATATGCTTGGTCAAAGATACCCTACTTTTGAAGACTAATTTCTCGGTTTGTAGCGATTGTTTAACAATTAACAGAGTAAGATTTTAATACAAAACGCTTTTTTTCTGTTACATTGAGAAATTTAATTACAGATTTTCACTCGATATTGAGTATATTTCGAAACTATTCCAATTAATTGTTTCGATTAGACGAAAATTCAAATACAGCACTTTCAACATTTCAAACTTTGTTTCGACATTCATTGCATTCATAAAATTTAAATAAATGTTGATGATATTAAAAATATGCTTGGCCAAAGTTGCCTAACGTTCTAAGACTAATTTGTCGGTTTTTAACTATTATTTTAGAATTAAAAAGTATACTTTCAATACAAAAGTTTTTTTCTGCTATATTGAGAAATAGAATTCCAAATTTTTACTTGATATCAAGTATATTTCGAAACTATCTTGATGAAATGTTTCGATTAGACGAAAATTCAAGCAGAATATTTTCAACATTTCAAACTTTATTTCGCCATCTTGCGGCTGTTGTATGTATAAAAAATTCGTAAATAAAGAAGGGAGAACGAATATTTCTCAAATTCTAACAAATGTTGATGACATCAAAAATATGCTTGATCAAATGCTATACCAATTTTTGCTACTGACATTCGATTGCCAAAATAGGAAACTTGGGTTCTTTTTATTTTTCGATTATTATGTTCAATTTTTATGACAAAAGTGACTCCTAAAAGTACAATCATTCGAATCAGAATTTCAAGAAACATACAAATCCGTTGAACGTCAGATAAGTATTTTTGGCAAATTTTTTGGGGACTTTAACATTTTGTACATTTCTTTGGTGGCTAAAGAGAAAATTCAGAAATTAATCTAAGAAGAGTTTCTTGAGAGTGGTGCCAGATGTTACAGTAGGCCCTACAACTTGCCGGGGTGAGATAAAGGGTATGCATTGTAGTGAGTACAATGCGTGGGCATGCCTAAAGTTCTCCTCAATATTTGGCCGCCAGGATCGGTAGTTACTTGCATTGAATTTACTCGATGCAGACACTTCGTAGGCCAATGATTTTTCATATTTATTCAATAGAGATTTTTTAATTAGATACATAAATTTGTAGATAAAATATCAATCTTGACTGAACATTTCGAAAATTCGCGAATTCATGATTACAAGCCGAGAAATTACTCTTCAAAAGGAGGGTAACTTTGACCAAGCATATTTTTACTATATTAAATGTTTATAAAAATTGAAAAAACCTCTCTCTACCTCATTATTTTCTGAATGTAGACATACCACACAAGTCATATTTTTCCTTATACTTTCGAAGGAATCTGTGGCGGGCGATTACCTTACAAAAGCTCATGTCCACAGCCCTCTTAATCTAAAACACCTACGTGCTATGTTTGAAATTTAGAAGTAAGGGAGTAGGAGGGATATATAGGTTTGAAGAAAATATGTACCTAAGGTTCTTTCATGAGGAAGTCTTTGCGTTTTACATGCTTTCGCAAGATATCATAAGGATAAGCTCCTAAGGACGAGATATGTACATGCTCGCATTTAGTTGTTCTCTCGTAGAATTTTTGGGCACTTTCATGAATGTATTCTGAGATGGTTGGCAAATTAAATTCTTTGTGTAGGAGAGAATTTTTAGTGTATCTGGGGGATTTTGTAATGTGTATCAGGAATTTATTTTGAATTATTTGGATCTGATTGATATTAGTTTTTGAGGTTCCTCCCCATATTGTGCATGCATATGTAATAATGGGTCTAATAAACATTTTGTAAATCAAAATCCCGTAATCTGGTTTTAAACTTGAATTTCTGTTTATAATCGGATGTAAACCAGATGACCCCCATGGCCTTACCCTTCACATCTTGGACTTGCAAGTTAAATTTATTGTGTTTTTGTACTTCTTGGCCGAGATATTTAACGGAATCTTTCCAGTTTATTGGTTGTCCAAACATTTGGCGGTGGCTTTAGTTCTGTGGGTTTCTTAACAGAGAATAGTAAAGCTTCGCATTACGATGTGTTAATTTTATTCTCCATAATTTGCACCATGCTTCTACAATCTTAAGTGCCTCATTCAGGAGTCTTAGGATTGTTTTATCGCAACATGAGGATACAAATAGGACCGAATCATCCGCGTATATAGCCAGGAGAACTCTGGGGATTGTTGGGATGTCTTTGACGTAAATGATAAAGAGCACTGGTCCCATTATACTGCCCTGGGGGACACCCGCTTTAATGCAAAGTTTATTTGAAACAGTCTCATTTATCTTTACTGAAAATTTTCTGTTAGAGAGATGTTAGAGTGCAATATGCGAATAAGTTTACCTGGAAATGTATAATTGATTAGTTTCTTTAGTAGCCCTGTGTGCCATACGCTATCAAATGCTTTTTCCACATCGAGGTAGACAGCTCCTGTGTTCCTTTTCCAATTGAAATTATGGGTTACATTTTCTACTAGTTTAAGTATCATGTGTTGTGTGGAATGTTCTTTTCTGAAGCCAAACTGCTCTGGTCTAAGGATGCTGTCTTTCTCGATGTGTTTACTTATCCTAATGAGAATTATCTTTTCAAACATTTTGCTCATTGTGTTTAGTAAGCTACGAGGGTTGCCTTTTATATTTTGAGCCTAATAATGAAAAGACAATAATAAACGGCTTTGTTGTTTTTCAAAGTATTCTCCCTGAAACTCAACACACTTTTGCATGCGCTTGAACCAATTTTCGAAACATTTTTTTCACTCCGATTGAGGCACCTCCGAAACATGCATTTTGAACGCATCAACCGCTTCTTCAGGCGTCGAAAAACGTTGACCTCGTAATTTATTTTTTATGTATGGGAATAAAAAAAGGTCATTAGGTGCTAAGTCAGGGCTGTAGGCTGGATGGCCCATCAATTCGACGTTTTCAGCCCTCAAAAAGTCCCTTGTTGCAGCGGATGTGTGAGAGCTCGCATTGTCGTGGTGGAGGATGATTTGTCTTCGGCGGCTGATTTCCCAAATTTTTTCAAAGATCTCCGGTAAACAAATGGTTGTATACCATTCCGGATTGACCGTCCGACGTTACTCCAACGGCACAGTTCCTACGTGGCCCGTTTTTCCAAAAAAACAGGCAACCATTTGCTTCGAAGTGCTTCGTGCGCGAACAACTTTTGTCGGATTTGGCTCATCTTGGAAGATCTACACAGTCGACTGCTGTTTAGTTTCAGGGTCATAAGCATAAATCCATATTTTGTCACCTGTTACGATGTCATAGACATGCTTTGAATCACCGCGATCGAATTTTTTCAGCATTTGTTTTGACCAATCCACACGAGCCTTTTTTTGAGCGATTGTCAAGTTATGTGGGATCCAACTACAACAAATTTTGTTCACAGCCAAATGTTGATATAAAATTGCTTGCACGCTGGTTCCACTAATGCCCAAGGATGCCTGAATCTCACGATAAGTCACATGACGATCTTGCATTATTAGTTCACGCACAGCGTCAATTTTTTCTGGGACAACGACTGATTTGGGGCGACCTTCACGACTTTCGTCACTGAGCGAACTGCTCAGTGACGATTGAATTCCATTTTTTCGCTGAGACAATATTTTGAAGTCACTGAAACAATACAGGTTATGCTCAAGTGACAAAACGTTCTGAAGAAAGTTATGGTTAAAAAGGTCAAACTTTCAATTGGAATCGTCAGATGGCACCGGTAAACACTAGTGTTGCCAAGGCACAAAATATAAAAGCCAACCCTCGTAATGGGTCTATAGCTATTGGGATGATACGGGTCCTTTCCTTCCTTTTGGAAGACAAGCATATGAGCTGTTTTCCAAGAGTTTGGAAAGTAATTGTGGTCAAAGCAGGCATTAAAGATAATGGCTAAAACGATAAGGCATGATTCTGGTAGTTTTTTCAGAATCGAGTTAGAGATAGAGTCAGGTCCTGGACCCTTGATGCTCTTAGTAGTTTTGATACACTTGAAAATTTCCATAGGCTTTGTTTGCCTAATTTTTTGTTGACAGGGACTTTTCAGGAAGTCTCCAACTTCCTTTTCACAGATAGTAATATGGGCTGGATCTGAAGGGAAATCGTGAGAGGAGAAGTGTGCTTCGTAGTTTTTTGCTAGAAGATTTGCCTTGTCGCTGTCATTAAGTGCGAAAGTGAGATCTGGTTTATTAAGTGGAGGAATAGTCGCTTGGGGTTTAGTAAGGGCTTTCATCATACTCCAGATTGAATCATCTTTAATTTGGAGTTTTTTAACTGCATCGTTCCAATTATTACACGAATTTTCTGAGATTTTTTTATCTATTGTTTTACGAACGAGATTGATTATGTTTTTGAGTATGGGGTTTTTATTTTTGTAGTGTTTTTGGGAGAGCTTGTTTCTCGTTTTAATAAGGTCTAAAATTTCCGGTGTTAAGGGTGTATCGTACTTTTTAAGTGCAGTTTTTGGGACCGAGAGGTCTACTGCTGTTTGTATATTGAATGTGAAGTTTATTATGGCTTCATCAATTTCTGTCGGATTCTTTAGTGAGAGTCTAGGGTCTGTTTTTTCGTCGAGTAAGTTAATGAAAATAACCCAGCCTGCTTTTGCAAAATTATAACGCGGCCTGCCTGGGGTTTTATCGCACTTTGTTTTTAAGTTAATAAGGGCTGGTCTATGGTTAGAGCCTAGTTTATTTATTGTAGAAATATCGTAGTCAAAAAGATTATTTTTCAATATTGCGATGTCAATAAGGTCTGATTTGTGTTTAGTATTAAATGGGAAAAAGGTATGCGTATCTGGTGCCGCCATATCTAAGTGTTTATCACAGACTAATTGAAAAAGTTCTTTTCCATTTTTATTTACGGTTCTACTATTCCAGGCTGTGTGCTTGCCGTTAAGATCACCTGCTGCTATCATTGAAGGGGCTATCTGAATGATTTTGGTATAGTCTGCTTTAATGAACGTTAAAGATAGTGACTGGTATAATGATACAATCACATATGGTTTGCCGCGAATTTTAATTTTAATTACAGTAGCTTCCGTGTTTTGTAATTCTGGGACTGGGTATTCGTGGTGCTCAACATTATTACTTATTAGAATGGCTGTGCCTCTATTTTTATTATTTTTGTATGTTTTATAGCCTTGGATTTCAAATGGTTTAGATTGTGCAATTAGTGTTTCATTCAGAAGGCAAATTGTGATGTTATTTATACACAGAAAATCTACGAGTTCATGTTTTTTACGATAGATTCCTAATGAGTTCCAAAAGATTATTTTTAAGGTAGCATCCTAATTAGAATTTTTTATTTTCAATTGCAAGTATTAATATTTTGTTGATGATCTGGGCTGTGTTCTCGATTGCTTGTGAAAGGTTTAGCGATCCCGACATAATGTTAGATATTAATGCGAGTGAGGAGTTTATTAGTGAGACTAAGGTAGTTTTAGTGTTTTGTGTATTAGTATTATCCTCTGAGTGTGTGGTAGTTTTTAGCGGTACGTACTCTTCTGCATCTGATTGCTGCGAGTTAATTCGCTTTGCGATGATTTTCGGTACAATTTGTTATTTTTTCGTGGCTGCTTGTTTGCTTTTAGTTGTTGGAACATTACTGGTTGGTTTATGAGTAGGTTTGACTGCTTGGCTATATCATTTTTCAAAATTTGATCCAACTGTTGCTGCGATAGCTTTAGCCATATTGATCTGGGGGAGGTTGATTTTATTACTTTGGTTTTGAGGCGCGGCGTTGTTGGACTTTTTAATATACCGTTGAGCTGCTTTTTTATACTCGAGACACCCCTTATAGTTTGCTATGTGGTCTTTTGAGCAGTTGGCACAGATGGCTGGCGATTTTGGGGTTTTTATTGCATTCTGTGAAGCGATGAGATTGTCCACATTTCACACACCGTGGTGTGGCATGGCAGGTACCGGGCACATGGTGAAATCTTTGGCAGTTGTAGCATTGACGGGGAGTAGCTGGTTTAATGTACAGCTCAAATTTAATTTTAATGAAGGGTATAGTAGTTAATCCGAGAAGATTTTTGGCTTTAGGTGAACTAGGGACTGCCACTAGGATCAAAGGGAGAGCCTTTTTTGTGACTTGGTTGCGCATCCTGAAAATGGATGTGATATTGAAGCCCAGCTCTTCAAGATTAGATTGAACTTCTTCTTCTGGATAGTATACTACACTTAACTGAATATTCAAAAACTTTTTTGTAGATTTTGTTTATTATTTTTAGAAAAAAAAATTTTTCATACAAAGTCATCAACTTAATAATTATTCATTAAAAATCGAAAGAAATCTATAAAAATTTGAAGTTTTCTATGCGGAACTGTTAAAAAATCTACAATTTTCTATAATCTTCTATGAAAACGACGGAACGAAATCTTTGAGAGGCCTACAACATTAATAAATCTTTTTCCCAAAAAAATGTGTAAAATTATTCAAAATATTGTGCTAGTATATCAAATATTTTAGAGCAAAATATCTTCCTGAACGTACGGTAATACTTCAAGAGTTCTTAGAAAATTTCCCTAATCTACGTGCAAATCAAAAATTATTTTTGGAACGATTCCCTACATTCAGCAGGAATCATTCAATTCCCCAAATTGGAGGGAATATTTCCAAACTTTGGTATAAATTGCCATAAGTTTCGGGAAATTTTCCCAAAAATTGTAGGTATTATCTAATTTTCTAAATTTTAGGGAATTTTCCCCAATTTTTTAATGAATTATAAGAACTTTTTGGTAAATTTCCACAAATCTTGGGGAAAATGATTTTCCTCAACGAAAATGTGGATTTTTCCCCACTAAGCAGTGGGGAAAGTTCCCAAAATATTTTACAGTGCAGTCTTGTTCTCACCTTTGCAGGTCAGGAAGGACCTTATAACTATTATTTAAATATTAAATTGAGAAATATCAGTTTTACCTTATTTATTTACGAATCCAGGCATACTACATACGTTATAATTGCTAACAATGGTTGACAATTTTTTGGTAAATGAAACATATGATTTTCGGTCACCAACCCTTAAAATTAAAAATCAACCCCTGAGCACAACGCAGATATGACTTTCAGAAAAAATAATCTTTTTGGGAATTTAAGGAGGTACGGTCGCGCATACTATCTGCAAAAAGTTAGTCCTAAATCTATGTCGGAAAATAATACTGTTTGAGTGATATAAATTTTATTAACCCTTAAATGGATACTGCGTACTTTATTTAAGTCGAAGAAAGACAAAAATTAGTTAATTATGCCGGTATAATGTCTTATTAATTATTTTCCTGTCAGACCCAAGGGAAAATTGTTGGCTATGATTGTACACTACACATAGAGAAGTTGTGTATACAGACGAGTACACACTAAATCCTCAAGATCTCAGAGTAGACGCGGCAACGTCGCATTTTTCATGGTGTCTGCTTTGACAGTTGTGCTCTTTGACTTCAAATTAAAACGTCACATTTGTTGA
>CAKNWT010207123.1:0-20713 GCA_932066315.1 Andricus coriarius | reverse complement strand
CTTTTGGGTATACAAATAAACTTCGGGGCGATATGCATGAAAATGAACAGAAAATAATTTCCAATGGATTTTTGGAATACACTGATGTACACATGTCATGATACTTAAATGCTTGAATGAAAAAACATTGAATTTTCATAATATGCTTACCAATCCTGATACTGAGAGTAGGAAATTTGGTGTACCAAAACAAGGAAGAAAAATGAAAGAATCAATATCTGTTGGCTATTTTCATTACCACAAAATTTTAAACAATAAGAATTTAAAGATCACGTGCACATATCGATTGTAAATTTAATTATAAATTTTTCTACAAAAAAATCTAAAATCAATTAAGAATCGCCTTCTAAAAGATTAAATAAATGCGAAGCTTTGGCACTTTGGCCTGGAAGGTAACGCTAATTTAAAGTATTGCCAGATAAGAAAAACATTTTTTTCAACAAAACTTACGATATTTTGTAAATATATGAAAATTTCGTGACATTCAAAATTAATTAATAACAATAAATAAAAACGATTGCTTAGTAAATTAACAATTTTTAATTTTACATATAAATAGTGACTGTCAATCTCTTTCACAGTAATGCAAAGCAGTTTTGGTGCAAAAAATCATTTCCCAGACCAAAGTGACAAAGTTTTTTTTTTATTTATTTCGTTTGTTTGAAAAATCAAGAATTGTTATATTTTTACAAATATAATTGTATGTAATATTTTAAAGAATATCTGCATCAATTAAGATGATAAAAGGAAAACCGCGATTGAAAGAACCACAAATTGCAAATTTTGCAAAAAGTTGTTTGTAGCAATTCTAATTTTTAATAATTTATAGATTTTATGACTAAAAATCAGTCTTACAATAATCTAAACAATCTTCAGCTAAGAACAAATGCTTTTCAATCAAAATTACGATATTTGGCTATTCTTTAATTAAATTTGTTTATATTAATTAAAACATACAATAATCATATTATTTGTATTGTGGGAGTACTCTTGCGTTGCTTCAAGATGATTGTCATTATAAATATGCAAACTGTTGTTGAAGAGTAAATAATAATTATGTACAAAATATCGATTTTCTCGTGCATTGAGTAAACATAATAAATAAACAAATGAAAATTCAGAAATCTATGACTAAAACATCAATATCTCTGAATGTTAAAGAGAGCCAAAAAAAATTTTTGTTTGAATCGATACAGAAAATTTAAAGAAATTAAAAAAATTAACTTAAAAAAAAAAATAATGGTTCTCATTTGAGCAAAAAATTAAATCATGATCTATTTTTTTGCACTTCTTTTCGAATTTGTTTTTGGTTTTTAAATTTCCTATGCATATAAGGCCTATAAATTATATGCTACTCCATCAAAAATTAGTAAAATTCAATTATTGGCTTGGGAAATATAGTGTTTTCAAAGTAATCGGGTCTCAAATTCGAAATCCTGTAACTCCCTGAATTTTAAAAATTTTGAAAAACCATTTCAACTATAAACTTTACTCATCCAAGACTTCAGTTTAACCATGTTTTATTCAAATTTCTAGGCACCCCTAAAACTCCGATATTCAGGAAACGGATTGACATTGAAGTCGTTTAATCTTACCCCTCCTAAAATATCTCCCACTTACACCACCATACTAGCCCTCCACTTACTTCCCCTCACTAACCATCCTTACTTCCAATCATTTCCCCTACTTCCTCTGTCATTATTTCTCATACTTTCCCTACTTTCCCCTCCCATCATTTCCCCTACTTCCCCTCCCACAATTTCCTCCTAGTTCCCCTAACCTAATTTTTCTCACTTACCCTACTTACTCACGCCTCATTTTCACAATGTAATTTGTATCGATCTCTAAGTCTAAAAAATTAGCTGCTTCTTGACATTGCCATCAATAAAATCAGTAATCAAACCAGAATCCTGAGTATCGCCTTTTCCGTACATATGATTTTGAAAAATATTTAGAATATTACACACGTATAGCTGACTTCAATTATAAAGGAAGAATTGTTATATGCTTGACTTTTTTCGAAGTAAAGGAAACAAAAGTTAGCAAGAGAAATATAATTCAAAAAACTTTAGTGGAAGGAGTGTAGTTATGAAATTTACCAGCGTTCGAATTATAAAAAGACGATTAGAATGGAAAGAGTTCAAAGATTAAATATGAAGAAAAACTTTGAAATCTAATCATGTCAAACACAACTCTTCAGTCAAGACTTCTGAACTCATTTTTTGATGCTGCTAAACTTCTGAACTTAAAAAATATGTAAGTATACATATATCACTATATCCACTTGTTGGTATGCGAATAATAAGGGATTTGAAAAACTTATTCAGCTTGTTGAATCTAAAGATACCCAAAAGAGAGTTTTGTCAAGTCCGTAGAGATTTTCGATTGGCCAAAGTAAACCGGAACACGAAGGCATAATCGTGACTCGACTCTCCCTTGAGGATATCTAACTAAATCTGCATAGAACATTCTACGTAAAAGGTTTAGTAGATCAGTTTCAGAATCCCTATTCCAAGTGTGTTTTTCCATTAAAAACTCCATAACCTTTTTTTATGTGGGATGTTTCCTATCAAGTCTATCTTCATTTTCCTACAGGCCATTCAACCAGCATCTTGCGAAAGTTGTTCTGATCATAGCTCAAGTGAAAAATTACAAAAATATTTAAAAAATAAATGAAACCCTATATTCTTTTACAAATATTGCCACGGAAATTGATATATATCGCATAATCCTGTCGTATTGCTGTTCTCATTTTTGTACCTCGCTATTTACTGTCTTTTCAATATAATTCACATGCAGCTGATTTGCTTCTATGCTCGTCCACTTGTATAGCAAAATGCTCGTTTAGCTTTTTAGTTCGTACGCCTTTCTTTTCAGTGCTACTTAAATTTTAATTGTATTGATTATTTTACTATTTCAAATTTTTTTATATGAAAAAAATAATTTTCTTACTTATCGAGCAATGACTCACGCGATCTTTTTTTATATAATTTGAGCATACAAATCCATTGTGTTGGATAAACGTAAGATCAGAAAGCACAATATTCCTAAATTCTATCAAACTCACGTATGAAATTTGTAGACAAGGAGGCTCGATAATAAACCAACAAATATACAATGATTTTGCAAACAAAGTGTTTTTAATAACAAGCAATAAAGTTCAAGACTCGATAAATTCTTGTCTTGCCGAGCATCACAAGAACAAAATATTTTTTAAAGGTAGGCAATAACTTTCATTAATCAAAGGATTGTATTATTCTGAACTTTATGGCAACGAATCATAAATTGAGATTATAAAGATCATCTCCTAGAATTGGGGCTTACAATTAACATTTTGTTTTACAGCTACCACAATCTTGGTGTCTATAGACCCTAAGGCAGCGCCGTGCGATGACTTTAACAAATTTGCCTGTGGGACTTTTTAAAAAAACGCAACTATTCAAAAAGGCAAGGCTCGGGTGGACAGATATGATATGATTAATGACCAAATTCTGGAGCAATTAAAAGTTAACCTTGAAGAAAAAACTGAACCCAATGAACCAAGATGGGCCACACTCGCCAAAAACTTTTACAAATCTTGCACGAACACAGGTGAGCATATTATCAACTCTGAACTTTATTACAAAAAAAAAATTGTATAAGAAAAACATATTTTCCTTCTCTTTGTACAGCTGCTATTGAAAAAAATGGTCTCCGTAGACCATTAAGTGATTTAAAAGAATTAGGCGGCTGGCCTGTCCTCGAAAATTCGTGGAATGAGACAAGATATGAATGGAAAAATTCCACTTATACTCTGATGAAGTTGGGATATGGAGCGAGTTACTTCTTCATTTTCCAAGTTATAAAAGACTATTCAAACAAGCTAAGACGTGTTCTTAATGTACGCATTGAAGCCTAAAGTAAAAAATTATAAATTAGAATAAAAATGTAATATATTTTTAGTGAAGAAATACTTTTTGTAGATCGACCAACCACCCTTATCTATTGGTCGCGAATTCTTAGTAAAAGGTCTTAAAGACCCGACGGTCACTGCCTACTACAATTTTATGGTTGACATAGCTGTCCTTTTTAGTGCAAACAGAACTAAAGTTGAAAATGAACTAAAGGATTCTCTCCAATTCGAAATTAGTCTAGCCAATGTAAGTACAAAGTATAATATTCTTATACCATTGCTGCTAATAACATTTTTGTAACGGAAGTCGCGGCAAAGGTAACGCTGAATCAATAAAATACTGTTTTTCTAGACTCTTTGTTCTAAGCATATATTGATGTACTTTATTATAAGAGACAACTCATTCAGGGACATTTATACTATTACATTGAACAGACAAGTGCTGGGGCAGAAATCTCTTGTCATACTGCAAACATAATTTTGAACTAAAATAGTTTTTTATCACATGTTAACTTTACTGAGGCTTTAACTATGATTTGTTTTAAGTTTTCAATTCAATAATTTTATAATTATCTAAGGAAAAATCAAATTGTTTCAAGGACAATTTAGATACCTAATTATATATAAGTTTATTGATATACCTTTAAAACCCTAGATCTCCAAAAGTGATCAAGATAGAAGCAATGAAGCTACTCTCAATAATCGAATACCAGTGACAGTGTTATCCAAAAAATATCCAAGTATACCGTGGAAGGTATACTTCAACTCACTTTACTCAGCTATGAAATCCAGCATCGTAATTGGCGACAATGAATTAATAATAGTGGGCGAGCCTAATTTTTTTCGAGATTTCGAAAATCTGATAAAGAATACACAAAAAAGGGTGCTGGCTAATTACCAATTATGGAAAGCAGTTCAGGATAACTTATTTTATTTGACCGCAGCAGTTCGGCAACGCCAATTGCAGTTCACAAATACGATGAACGGTGCAACTCAAATAAAAGATAGGCGGCAGATATGCTTCCAGGAGACAATTGGTACTCTCCTAAAATATAGTGTTGGTGCTCTGTATGCCAGGAAGCACTTCAGTGCAGCATCTAAGAAAAGTGCAGAAGAATTAGCAGTCGATATTGAAAATCAGTACAAGAAAATGATACAAGAGGTGAGAATTTCTCATGAACTATTTCAAACTCTAGTTTGAAGGAAAAAAAATGATAACAAATTATAAATTTAGTTAGAAATAATTAGATTTTCGAAAAGAGGAATACATTAAGGAATATTAAAAAGGGAGAGAGGACCAATACATTGATGAAGCTAAATGAAAAATAGGAATGACATTAGTATTTTTAAGTAGTCATTATCTACTAGATTAGTTCGAATGAAAATAAAATTTCTTAAATTTGATTTGAAATCTCCTAGAAAGATTAAGTTTGTTGAAAAACTAACTTTGACTAACGAATGGACGATTAGACCCGAATGAAAAAAAATTCACATACAGTTGTCCCATTTTAAATTTACCGACAATTTTCGCGAAGATCGATCCTAGGATAGAATTAGGTGAAAAATTTCAAAAATGTCTCAGCAATTTATCAAAAAACTATGACGACGTATTTTAAAATCAGCCAATATAATGATAATATGTAATTAATAAAATATATTAATAATTAAAAAGATTATTGATATGTGGGCGTCGACGTGAAAAGAGCCCTTATGGCCGGTATAGAGTTATACATAGTGACGAGTAGCCGGAAAAATTTCCGGCATTTCAAGCTCAAAACGAGTAAGCTAGGTTGAAAATCCAGTCGCCGGGGCATTTTTAAATTCGGAACTTCGAAAAGATTCTTTTCCAGAAAAACTCATATCAATTTGGCGCATCCCATAAACGCCCGTGTCATACTTTTTCTTCGAACATGAAATATACCCATTTCTGGTTGGTTTCTAGACATGACTCGAAAATAATAATTTTGACAGTGACTTTTAAAAAAAAATGTGAAAATCAGTAACAGCTCAATAAGTAGGCGTGTAGATTATTTTTGCGATTTTTAATCCCTCTCTTTATGTCTCATGGTTCTTCTTACTTCCAATTCAGGCTGCATGGATGGACGAAAAAACACGGATAAATGCTCTAAACAGACTTGCATCAATGAAATTTTTCATTGGATGTCCCAATGAATATTTCGATGATAAGACTCTCAACGATTTCTACAAGAAGGTAACCCCGGAAATAACCCCGAATGATTTCTGTCAAGCATCATCAAGCATAGCCGTTTTCTTGTATGGCTATTATTTTAATCTATTAAGGCAGCCAGTAAACACATCAGACTGGACCAGTCACGGCGAAAGTTATATTATAGGCCCTTTCTTTTCTATAGAGGGAAACGCCCCTGGTAAGTCAATTTTATTGATATATTCTTACGAGACAGTAAACGGAATTTGGGTCATCAAGGGCGACCAGAAACTCTCGAAATTGTGGTTGGATTCGTGCTGCTCTGATTAATAGATAATGAACCTAACTTGTAAAATCCTAACGTAATAAGAAGTGCTTCTGAGAAATTCTAAAAAAAGATTGGCTTTAAAGATTACAAGTACGTTACATGGACCGCAATGCGAGTCTTTAAACTACTGGTTAGATCTATACGTGAGTTTGCAACCAATAACTCCGGGATCGATTTTTTGAAAGCCATTTTTCTCGACGATTATCGAAAAACATATCTTATTACTTCTGCATATAGAAGTTTGGTAATTATTAATTAGTGGAATTATTTGTTGTTATTATTATCAAGTAGGCAATCTATAGGTTTCATTTGCTTACATATGTAATATGCATTAAAATTTTTAGAAATCCCTGCTGGAATTCTACAGGGTGTTTTCTTTAGTAAGGATGCGCCTAAATACATGAACTATGCTGGCATCGGATCGTTTAATATAGGGCACGAAATGACTCATCTTTTTGATAATCTTGATGCTTACATGACTCCAGGGACGAAAAAAACATATCTTGCGAATGCTGATTGTATTACCAAGCAGTACGGAAGTTATACTGCTGAAGGAGTCAATCTTAAAGTATTTATATGTGCGCATAAAAAGTAGGGTCTTAATTTTTTTCATTTTTTTTCTCTCAAAATTAATTTTTTGATTTTTCACTGACACAATTAATATCAAAACTGAAGAAAAAAAATTAGATGGTTTGAAATAGAGCTTCTTTTGTATAGGATTCTTACAGGAAGTATTTTTAAATACTTTTAGTTTCAGAACAATTTTCCTTATCTGTCTTTCTCATCCATTTCTATCATGTGTGCAGCAGGGAATCATGACATAAATAGGAATATCTTTTTATTTGAACTTGTAAACAGCAAACCTAGTTACACTACACGAATCGTTGAATTAGAAAAAAAATTATTTAATAATTTCCAGTTGAATGGTGCCTTTACACGGACAGAAAACATTAATGACAACGCAGGCGTAAAAGTAGCATATCTAGCCTATCAAGATTGGGCGAAACGAAGCGGACCCGAAATCAAATTGCCTGGATTAACACAATATTCACAAGCACAGCTTTTTTGGATCCATACAGCTATCCAACAATGTGCCAAATATACAACAGAATTTCTGAAACAGGTCGTCCTGTCAAATATTCATAGTCCACCAGGATTCAGAATCATAGGTACATTTTCTAACAGGCCAGGGTTTGCAAAAGACTTTAATTGTCCACTTAGTTCCAAAATGAATCCAGCTAAGAAGTGTTCCGTATGGTAAATCATTTCTCGAAATAAATATTTCACTGTCGAATGATTCTTCAAATGTACTATTTCTAATTAACTGATATTGTGGATACAGATTAAAAACAAAATCCTTGCACACACACCCACCCAACTATTCTTAGAATATCTCCAAGAAGATATCCGAAAATTTTTCTTTTAAGGTTAAAAATTAAAAAACGTAGTTTCGAAAAAATGACATTCACGGATATTTGTATGGCAATATTCTTAATGAGCGCGCCAATAAACAGCGATATAGATGTTACAAAGATGATAAAAACTTACGAACTTGTTTTTAAAAACTTCCCAATCTGTGCCATCAAATTCGTGAGTTGAATAATATTTATAATTGCTGTTTTGGTGTTCTGTGCATCTTTCCGATAACATTTAGTGAACAGTAATATTTCATACCTTTAAAAAACGTCTGTGTATTAAAAAGTGTTTGTTAATTTTTCAAAGCGTTATTAAACTGAAGTAATATTTGTACATTATACACATAAAAAGAAATACAAATTGTGACACAGTACCCTGAGTTTCTCTTGCAAAGAAAGGAGAGCACTGTCAGAGCAGAAGAAAATTGAAAAGTCATAAAAGAGCGTGTTCTAAAATATTTCAAATTATAACAAATAAACTAATAAAATGCTAACGTATATAATTTAAGGTTCAGGAAAATAAAAATTGTTTGCATCAACAACAGCGAGCTGCAATCTTGGTTTATTGTACCCAAATTTAGTTAAAAGGAGGCGCATTTTGTGTTTAGAATGAACTTGATGGCACGCTTAACTCCTGTAGGAAAAAAATTAATGATTTAACTTTTGTGCCAGTTGAATGTGTTAAATTTAAGAAATTCCTATTTTCATCTTTAGCTTAAGTAAGATATTTTTTTCATATATTCAACCATCAATCTTGAAAAATGTATTTTCGTGAAATTTATAATTAACTGCAATTATTGCCAGAAAACAGAAATTATTTTTAATAATTCCTGCTTCGGACACTTATTCAGACACAATATCCTAATACCTAATTAAAACTGTAGGATAAAAGAATTTTTGATTGATATTAGGGCCAGTATTCATCAGGAATATCAGAATCCGCAAGTGGTCGTTCGATTTAATTGAAACCTAATAAAATCATAGTGCTAAATAAGAGACATACTGGGGCCAAATCATTTTTTTGAATTTTAAAAATCATGGGAGTTAGGCCATATTGAATTTTTAGGTTGGATTTCTTTAAATTATTGACATTTCCGAAGCTGATGATTGAATTTCGTGGATATTTTGAAGAATTAGAGATGAAATTATACACATTTAAACCATAAAATTATAAATAAAAAATTGTGAAATTTTGCCTGAAAAAAGTCCTAACAAATTTTTGATTCCATTTTTCGTGAATTTCTTCCCTTTTAATTTTTGTTAAATTAAAATACAAAGATTCCTTATAAAATCACCTCTCATTTTGAAAATATTAATGGAAACTCTTCTGATTCTAAAGATATCGTCATTTTATTGAGACCATTCCTGCGCTGTGCTGTGCTGGGCAGTGCGGCCACTCTCCAATGATAGAAACTGCAAATTTTGTTTGATCTTCTTCGAAAATTTTTTTCATCCACAGCGTGGCTTGAATTTGATATGAAGTAGTACGTGAAATGGACAAAAATTGTTGAGTTATTATGATAATTGTTATGAACAAGTTCTATTAACAAACACGGAACATAATAGATTGCTCATTTGTAAAGGATAATTCAGCATTAATATTATTTACTTTTATAGAGAAAGTGATACTTGATCACAAGAATATGTCTCCCGATATTCTTTGTTAATTTCAGAAACAAATTATGTAAACAAACTTTCATTACGAACATTTAAAGTAAAAAAAAAAAATTTATGTCCTAATTTTCCTTAATTTATGTTACCAGTGAGGTTTATAAGAATTGGACACGAAGAGTTTGTCAATTAGTATTATTTGTTATATTTATGAACAAATTGTGTAAACAATTGTCAGCTAGTGTTTGCAGTTACATGATTTTATGGCGGTTAATGTGTACTTTGATCATTTCTTTATATAATTTGTTTTCTAAATTTAATTAATAATATCGAGTAATTCATCACTAAGCTTTACTGACAATATTATTTAGGGACAATTAGGAGATAACATTTTTTTTTACTTCGAACGTCCACACTGAAATTTTTTTTACATATTTTTCTTTTAAAATTAATTAATAATACCGGGGGAGATATTTTTGTAATCAAGTATCACTTTATCGTTAAAAGTAAGTAATACTAATGCCGAAATATTCTTTAAAAAATATAAATTAAGTATAATATTGCAGTTTTTTTATCTCCCTTTCTTTTGTATATTGGTACGATAATCACTTTTCTCCAATCGTCAGGGACTTGTCCCGCCTCGATGCATAAATTTATCAATTCGCACACCCTGTGGGGCATGTATTCGTCACCGTATTTAAGCATTTCAGTATTAATACTGTATACACCAGCAGCCTTACCATTTTTTAAACTCTTAATTATATCAATAACCTCAGTGACACAGAAATATTCAATTGGGTTTTCTAATGTATTATTTTCCATTTCGCAGCTCTGTTGCCCTATATCTTCACCTCCGAATAATTATTCAAAAGAGTCTTTTAAAGCGTCTACAATCCCGTCTGTATCATATAGCATTTCACCTTTGTTGTTTCTCATGCTCACAAACTCTGTACATTTACTTTTCTCCATCTCTTTAAATATTAGTTACATGGTTCCTTGGAAGCCGTTTTGTAATTTCTTCTCTTCTTCTGTTCTCATTTTATCTTTACTTTCCTTGACTAGTCGTTTAACTTTCTTCCTTTTGTGTCTGTAAGCATATAATTTAATAAAATCCAACCCGAATATTCAATAAGGCGTAACTCCCAAAATTTGGAAATTGAAAAAAAAATCCTTTGGACCGAAAATACCTTCTCTCATACAGCTCTATAATTTCACAAAGTTTCATTAAATTTGAATTACCAATCGCAGATTCTGATATTCCTGACACGTACCAGCCCATTACACTCGGACACTGATTGAGTAACCCCCGGATTAGTAATTCCTAGAATTGCTAGCCCACACAGTTTCTCAGCGCGCAGAGCGAGAGAGGGTCGGGATTCTCGCCTCGGAAGGCCCGCAGTGCACGAGTACTCAGTCGAGTATATTCAGCAATGTTAAGCATTCCAATTGGAAACGGATCTGGCGGCCCTGACAGTTTACATTTCGATTCCCCCGATTTAGTAACAAGGTTATTTGCAAGCAACTCCCGACACTGTTGCTAAATCGGGGATCCGAGTGTATTTACTTTTATTGTACCATGATCTTAAAAAACAATATATATCTTGTACATATTTTCAATATGAAATAGTTTTACTAGCTAATTTGAAACATATGTGCAATTTAATTCAATGAATATATTTGACAAACTGTCCAAGGTTAATGAAAATTTTATTATACTCAAGGAAGTTTCTTAAGGCCATGTGATGAGTGGGTCACGTGACCAAGGTAGTCCTCAATTTTTCATTGTAAACTTACGTCCAAAAGAAATAAGATATCACGCTCAAAGTTTGGGAAATGATAGAGGAGACACTAAAGTTCACGGCTCTGCTCTTTTTCGGTGGGATTTTTGAAAAAATAAAAAATTAATATCGATACTTTCCATTGTAAACTTACGTCCACACGGAATGAGATATCGTTTTGAAATTTTGGCACCCTAATTAAAAGGCTCGAAGTAAGGCGGCTTGTGTCCAAAATATTTATAATTGTGAAAAAAAAATTTTTAGCTACTAATTGGAAAATATACCGACCGTGCTGCAGAACACGCAAGAAATGTTCAATTTTGCCAATGGGCTAGTTATATGGTTTATATTAATAAAAGTGGACCAAAACAACAAAAACTGTTCACAAACATTGTACACAAATAGTGCAAAAACTAATGTTTGCACTTGAAATGCAAATAAACAAATTTATATGTTTAGTTAGTCTGGCATACGTATCCGCTGTCTCAGAGCAGCACTATCGCAGCAAGCAGACAGCGAACTTCTTCTTTACCGACAGAGAAAGATAGAAGTCAAACATCTGCCGTGAAGCCTAAATGCATCGGTCGATATTTATGTTTTTCATAAATAAACTTTTTTCTTCCCCCAACTCTGTGCCTTGCCACAAACGGTCCTGTAATATTTATTAATATTTTCCGAAAATATTTCCGCATTATTTTAACTTTTATTTTCAAATATGGGTAAAAAAATATTGATGTGAGGACTGACTTGATCAGCTGTTATACTCGTTACATGGCCTTAAATATATATATATCCTTGGGAATCGAACCGAAGGGCCTATGACAAAGCAACCGCATGCGTCCTTGGGTTACGGATAGAGGGTTTTCGTACCGAGGGTTTCTGCTGAATATTGTTACAATGATTAATAAGCCGTCGCGGATATTTGTCCAGGGAATGTCACGAAGGAGGACCCCTAAGCCGAGGCTTAACAACCGTGCTGAAAGCTTAATGGCACCTGGGGAAGGTGTCTCAAACGGTGACTCTGGGATACCGGACGACCTCTCAGAGTATGCAGTCTTATCCTTGCCTGCGGGGCTCTACAGTGATGGACGAACCCTTTTCCCTAGCTGCTCGTGGGAACAGCAATGATAACACCAAACATAGATGTAGTAAGTGCAGTTCAAAATAATCAAACGCGCAGGGCTCCCGACAATGGATCAGACAACAATGCCGACTATCCTAGAGTTGGGGGGGGGGGGGCAATCAAGGGATGAGCCAATCGAGGGATGACCCTCGTACAATTGCTGGAACACACCGGAATATAAGAAATTGGATTTGGAAATTGGCATCGTAGCCCCGGGCTGAAACTCTTATAGTTTTGGTCGGATGTTTGGAATAAGCGCTGAAGTTTGAAATGCCAAATGGAAATAAGCGCCAACATTTGGCAAAGTTAAAGGGTATATGCGTAAAAGTTTGAAATTCCGATTTGATAACGTTTTTTTAAAAATATAATTTTTTTCAAAGAATGTTTTCTTACAAAATCAAAAAATATTCTATTTTAAGATTCTGCCAAGGCTTAAATGAACTTCTCAATAGTCTACGAAACCCTTTCTTGCAGGCGCTCGGCGCCCACTTTGATTATATTTTTTAATTTTTGATTGTCATCAATTTTTCATATAAGTCAATTAAAATATGTATATGAGGATTGTAAACATAATTAATACTGTTGGATCTGAGTAGTGTTTGGTAACAGTAGGGTCCCAGTTCTTTTATAATAAAATTGCCATTACAATCAATTGCATAAGCCTTAAATAATGTTCAGTGTTAGTAGTTTGAATGTCTTTTAGAAAAAAGCTACATTAATCTTCAAGAAAAGGTTATAATAGAATAATTTCTTCTTTTTATAGTAATACTACTGCGCTTAAGCAAACCAGAGATATCTTTGAGCAAACTTATCAATCGTGTCACGCCTGATAAAAACAATTCTTCTAACAGAGAAATCACTGGGTATTACTTGACCCCTAGTGTAATGATCGTGACTAATGTGTCAATCGTTCCAAATTATCCGCTATTATCCTTTGCAGCAAAGCAGTCCCAAATCCTTCGTGAAAAATTCAACTAAGGCCTTTGTAAAAAAACTTAAGTTATGTAAAAATTCCACATATATGTGGAAGTATTCCCATGTGCGTAATTTAATACGAGCTACCTGGGTCCTTTCTATTTGCGCGTACACGTATTCAACTTGTTGAAACCAATAACTTGAATAAATTTTTTGAATCAACGGATTTTTTACTACTATATTCTTACTCTGTTATCAGCATTAGCAATGACTGTACTTGAAATATTTTGAGAATTTTTGTTTGCCCCGTGAAAACGAAAATAGATATTACTATTGAAATACTAATATCTTATAACTATCAGTATTGCATTCATCTCTAAAACAAAAGTTGTATTTAAATTTTTGTATTTCAACTATTCCAATGTTTTAAACTATGGTGCTATTTTTATATGCCAGGATAATATCATTTTCACTTTAAGCGGCAATTATTTTGATAAATTACGTTGTTTAAAAAAAATGTTCTCTTTTCTTTGTATCAAGGAACTTCTTCTTTGATTAAATTATTATTTTGTCGACTTTGTTACATGTTCATTCAGAAGAGCACAGGAATCTCATCTTTCAATTAATAGCCCAATCACTTTAGATCAATTTCGATATAAGAAACAGAAAAACCGCGGGCGGGGCATTTTTGACGCAGTTAAGTGTCCACCGCGAAGCAGATGAAAAAATCACATAATTGTCCGAGAAATAATTACCGGAAGTGCCCGCCATCTTGAATTCTTTTTTTGTCGATTTGCAGATTTAGTTTGCATTCCTCGATGAAAAAGGTTAATCATAATTTTGTAGAGAGTTCGAATCTCTACAATTTTTATCAAAACGATATTTTTGTAAAAAAGTTATTGGTCGCTACAAATAAGCAAAAAGTGTGAAAAATAAGGAAAGTGGGGCAGTTTTTTCCACTTTTTTACTATTTGTATGGAAAATAAGTTGCACATATAAATGTTTGCGGATGCGTTTCACGCAAAATCCGAAATACTCTGTGATTTCGGGGTTTGCCTGGAATGAATGCAGGCAAACCTAGGTGTGCCAAATGTGTCATAGGCAAAGTTGGAAGCAACTGCACCTTGCTTTAGTTTGGGCAACGTAAGATGTGCCAAATATATTGTGGGCAATGTAAGAATGCAAAATTGTATCAATTTACTTATATACATATACAGGGTGGGCCATTTTAATCTACAGTAGATAATATCTCAGATGCTTGTGCAGATAAGAAAAAATGTTTGAGACAAAATTTGAAGGGGATAATGGGGGACATCTACGGGTACCGATGACTTTGACCTTGAACTCGGGTTTGAAGGTTATTTCAAGGTCAGAGTAATTTTTTTTAATGGAACCACTTATTTCTGACTCCAGATTTGAAAAGAGCGGGAAATTTTACGTTCAAAATGATATTTTTATCAAGGTCATTGGTAAGGTCAAATAAAGGTCAAATTTGAGAAAAACGTTAAAAAACTGATGTACGTTTGGAATGCACGTTGAGAACGGCGCCTCTGGTTTTGAAATCTGGATCCAAAAAAATTAATAAGCCAAACACTCAACAACCCAATAGCCCAATAACCCAATAACACATTATTAGTTATTGGTTGATTGGGTATAAGTTGTTAGGATATTGGGTTATTGGGCTATTGGGACACATTTGGTTCGCCTAGGTTTGCCTGCATTCATTCCAGGCTAACCCCGAAATCACAGAGTATTTTGGAAATTAAAAAGTAATTGCAGTGATTGCAAGTTGAAAATAGAGTAATTGCAATGAACTTTGTACACCGATTGCAGGAGTTGTGCACCCCTCGATTTCAGTAGACGAATTTCAATTTATTTAAAGAAAAGATTTTCTTGATTTACAATCACACTTGACTATATCAACTACCTAATTTTTAAACACTAATCTTTCTTATTTCGACCAATAAAAACTTTCCTTCGCTTAGCTAAGATTTCAATTACTGAAATAGATATTAATTTTCAACAATAATTTCATACTTTTGGTTTAGGTAAACCCATTGCTTTTACCAAAGTAATGTTTCATAGGACACTTTGAGTACGATAATTTCCTTAAATCAAAAAAAAATGTCACAGTGTGAAGATATGATTGTTAGTCATATGGTGAACATTCTCGGTGGCTTTTAAAAAAGTTGAGCGCTATTTTCAGGTACCACAAAGTTATGAATAGGAGATTGTTTTTAATGCTTCTGGAGAAACATTTTTGATCAAATTAAAATATTTGCCTGAGCGGATATTTGTTTGCCTGGAAAAACCTATTCGAAATACTCAAAAGCAGTAAAATACTATTTTCAAGGTAATAAGGCCATATAATTACGTTTATATAAAGGTGTTATATGTCAATTAGAAATACTAATGATAAGTTAATCAATAAATAAACAAAACAAAAACGATTTTAATCAATATATTTATGAATATTTCATCAAAAAATTCTTATACATAATGTTCAAATTTCAATATTAATTTCTTATAAAAACTGTAGTAACTATAATATACATAATATTTTAATGTTATTGTTGAATAGGGCAGAGTGGGGTATGGTGTCAGTGCGGGGCACAGGGACTTTTACAAATAACGCCCGTACTTTTGATATTCATATTATTTTTTCACATAAAATGGTTTTCTCTGTTTAGAAAAATAGCAATTGGATGCAATTACTCTTTTGAAATTGGCGTCAGAAGAGTAATTATGAAAAAACAGTTTTGGCGGAAACCGATGAAAAAGTCTTTGGCCAAAATTAAGCACTGACAGCATATTTTGAAATATTTAAAGCATGAAAAAGTTATATTTTAATAGGTAAAGTATTTTTCTAAACTTCTGGTATCATGATTTGTTTCTATAGACGTTTTAAATGTATTAAAATTAATTAAATATTGGGCCGTCACATAGGGGGCATGACGCCGCGCCGCGGCGTGCCCATGTATTTCAGCAGGGAGTTAGAGGTTATAACTGCTTTCGCTACATACCTTACTTTGATTGTTAATAAACATTAAATAAGTGTTGAAAATGGCTGGTGTGATTTTTTTCCTTTCATTACACTTTGCAGAATTATTATATTATATCACTTTTATTTTACAATGTTCATATTGTTAAAATAAACGGCAGTGATATGACGCTATCCGTACCCCAATGTATGGGGTACGCTGACTGAAATGCAACATCCATCAATTAATTTAATATCAAATAATGAAGAAATTAAAAAGTGGTTCGGAGTAATAACATGTTCTCTTGTAATGTAGGCTTCACCTTAAAAAATACACACATCAAAATCACATTTCAATCGTAATTTATAGGGCATTCAAGTCAAAGCGAGACACCATACCCCACTCTCTCCTACATAATATGTAATATTCAATGTACAATAATATATAATAGCTATATAATAATATTATTTTATTTAAACGTGCCTACTATTATACTTATTCACGTCGCATACAGCTTCACGCACAGTAGGCACGTTCAATTATAATACAATTATTATACAGGGTGTTTTTTTTTAACTTGAGACGTCGAAATATCTCAAGAAATACGCATCCTATGAAAAAATATCTGTAACAAAAACTTTTTATTTTCGAGGGGGAAAAGCGACTTTGAACAAATTTACCCCGCCTCACCCCCTCAGGAGGCATAGAGGGGGGCAATTTTGTCATTTCAAATGGGAACCCTACTTTTTTATCACAGATTCAGATTCTCCTTCATGAAATACATCAGTTTTATTCTAAAAATTTTTTTCGATTCGCGAAAAAGAAAAATCACCTTCCATGTCTCCTGGGGGTGGGGTGGGGTAAATTTTGTTCAAAGTCGCTTTTCCCTCTCGAAAATAAAAAGTTTTCATTACCGATATTTTTATCATAGGATGCGTTTGATTTTAAGATATTTCGATGTCTCAGGTTAAAAAACACCCTGTATAGCTACTATATATTATTGTAAATTGTATATTACACATTATGTATTCTACAATAACATAAAAATATTATGTATATTATACTTACTATAGTTTTTATAAAAAAATTAATATTGAAACTTGAACATTTTGTATACGAATTTTTTTTATGAAATATTCATAAATATAATGATTTAAATTTTTCGAAAATCGTTCCTTTTGTTTATTTATTGTCTAACTTCTCTTTCGTGATTCCAATTTACATATAACTCCTTTATATAAACGTAATTATATGGTCTTATTAATTTGAAAATAGTATTTTACTGCTCTTTAGTATTTCGAATAGGTTTTTCCAGGCAAAAAAAAATCCGCTCAGGAAAATATTTTAATTTCACCTAAAATGGTTCCCCAGAAGCATTCAAAACCATCTCCTATTCATAACTTTGGGGTACCTGCAAACAGCATTTAACTTTTTTAAAGGCCACCGTGCATTGCTAACATTCTTTAAGCTAGGAGATCTAAAGTTGAAAATGATCTTTCAGGAAGCCCGCAAGATTCATATTAAACTCGCGAATGTAAGTACTTCTATTTAATTTTTCAGAAAAACAAACAATTATTTTAGAATATATCAATCATCTGAAAAATCATTGATCTACTATAATTAATGACCAGGGTTTCGTAGGCTTTCCTTTTGAAATTCTTATCACGGGGCTCAGATGCTAAACGTAAAAAACCCTTACTTCTTCTTTTTATTGTAGTATCTATAGTCTATCAATCAATGTTGTGTTTAATCTACGTTCAATTTTTTTATTTGTGGGAATACTGCTGTTAAAATGTCAGCAAATGTCATTTTATAAGTTGAAACTTGAAAGAAACTTTTGAAAAACGTAGTTTTTTTAAAACAGCGATCGTGGGTATTTTCATAGCCATATTCGTAATCAGCGCAGCAAAACACTTCGACGAATGAGGTTTATAAAATATAAAAAATCTGTGAACTTAGTTATTAAAAAGTGTTTATTATTTTGAGATTCTATGTATAAGAAGAAACACATATTGTGACATAATTCCTTTTGTTTTAATCTATAAGGAAAGAAGAGTGCTCTCATATTAGAAGCTAGTTTAAATTTTGTAAAGATGTGTATGATCCTAGATATTTTATTATAAACAATTTTACTGTATATTGGAAACCTCTATACATTACATAATGCAACACACAGAAGATATTTATTTAATAAAAATACTAATGCATTTGGGCACCTTCTGAATAAGAACAATTTGCAGTACAAAGAGATCTGAGTTAAAAATTTGCTTAGTTGTACCGAAATTTTGGTATAAATAACTGTACTCTAATTAATTTTAGGCCGGGTGAATATGTTAAATCACAGAAATAGCTTAACAAAATTATTTTCTTTAAAAAAGGATGTTTGCGAAAATTTCAACTATCATTATTGACATATGTGTCATCGTAAAATACGGTGATTTTTATGTCGAACTCATTGCATTAAATAAAATTATTCACCTAGTCATCATGATTTTTCCGAATCACCACACAAAGCTTTGTACACAAAGAGCAGTTAGGCAACAGTTAGCCATTAATAGATAATTATTCCGAGTGGAAGGAAGCAAAAGTGAAAGGAAGAAATATTATTTTTTATTATTTCAAGTAAATTAAAGCTGTTATTGGGTGAATGAAAAGTCGGGCAAATATGATTAAATTCCGTATGCCTATTTTCCTTTTTCTCGTTTCTGTTTTGTTACACAAAAGCGAATTTCTCGATGCTCTAAAAACGAAACCGAAGATGGGCAACGTGTGCTCAACTCCTGAGTGCAAATCTGTCGGTATGTATAATTATTTTAAAATCTATTTTTATTATGTATTTCTTTTGTCTAACAATAATTAAAACTTCAGATCGTTGCCGAAAAGTCCAGGAATTTTATTCAGAATCTTCAATATTGGATAATTCGGGTTGAAACTCAACAACAATGCTTTTGCGGTTTCTTATAGAAAATTGTTCATAATACATCAAATAATACTGTCTACTGATCATTAGATTTTTATATGAATTTTTGAAACAATTTATTATTTTTTTCAGCGATTTTCGCTCAGAATAGGGTTAGAAAGTCGCGGTTTTTTCTGAATTTTTAAACCCGTTTTCAACTTTTCAAAATAATTTAGGTGAAAATTTATTCAAGTGAACAAAAATAATTGTTCATACTATTAGGCAGTATTTTTAATAATATTTTCTTCGAATAATGCTAGAAATATGCGGGTTTTTCTGAAATATTCAACATTTTATCCACTTTTCGCACAGCGAGACAATAATTAATGCAATTTAACAAACCTATTTGCTAAAAAAATTTAATAATGCTTGTAAAATTTTTTTCCTATATTAATGCTAGATAGTTGCGGTTTTTTCTGAAATTATTCAACTTTGATTTTTGTTTTTATTTATGAACAAATAAATAATAAAACTTAGAGATCATACTTTTTCTCGAATCTCTTTTTTTTGTAAATATATTTTTCTAAAGTGAAACCGATATTTTGAAATATCCTTCCCCTCGTTCCCGTCTTACTAGAAACAAGAGTCTGAAACCATATTTAATACAAGTGGTAACATAGTACCGAAAGCAATTTCCTAATCGCTGTAAGTCTACCCTGTCTCGTAAAATCTTATTATTATTTCATTATTTGATTTAGACCATTTTCATCATTATAGGTGCTTATTAGCATCGATGACAACGTATTTTCTCCAGTAGTGGGAGGGGCGACTGATAGTAAACTATGCGCAGTTCGAAACTATTCTTTTACGATATAGCCTTCATTTTTAAATTAAAGTTTTTCAAACAGTGCGGAAATAGTAAAAATAATTCACTTAAAAAACTACAATACTATTTTTGAAATGATGATGTCTGTTCCCTTGCATAAATCATTACCTGACAATGATTGAAAAGTGAACGAAACGTAGAAAATTATAAAAAACTCAAACTTACTAGCATCATTTTAAGAGAATATTGTAAATAATAATAAATTGTTTGAAAAATTCGGAAAAAACCGTGGCTTCCTAACTCTAGTGGAAGAGATAGTTGCTAAGAACAATAATAAATTATGAAATTTTTAAAAATATGCAATGCATCCAATGGATTACCATAATTTACACATATAATATTTGAATGCTTGAATAAGAAATCTTTAAATTTTCATAATATTACTTATCAATCCCTTTTCACTTGTATACGCTGCTACGCATTATATCCAAGAGATACTCAGAGTAGGAATGTTGCTTACCAAAAAATAGAAGGCAAATGAAAGAATCAACCATAAAATTTTAAACCATAACAAATCAAAAATCGCTTGCACAGATCAATTAAAACTAAACAAAGTAGCACTTTTAAATGTTCAAGAGTGTCCAACAATTTTTTGTTTGAGCGACACAGAAAATTGTAAGGAGTTAAAATTCATTATTAAAAAAGATAAAGGTTCACTTTCAAGCGAAAAATTGAAGCCATTTTTCTTATATTTTTGATCACCTCATTGCGATTTTTT
>CAKNWT010207103.1:389-11447 GCA_932066315.1 Andricus coriarius | reverse complement strand
AGGATTAGCTCTAGGAAAAGACAATACAAGCAAAAAGGGCTACTCGCCATGAATGAGTTTTTTTCTTAGCTTAGAACAAAAAATAATGTACATATAATTATGTATATCTATGTATTACGGAAATAACATTAGGCAAAGTTAAATTAAGTAAATGTAGCACGAATATAGCCCAAAAGAGAATTAAATTGCTAATCCCAATCCTTGGAGGGTTTACTGATAAAAATTTCCAATTCATAATCTTACATTTGAACATTCTTTTAATTTTTAAGTTTTTGATTGATAAAAAAAATGTTGAAATTATTTGAGTTTATAGTAAATGTGTAGTAAAGTTGAATGAATTAAGAATAATTTTTAAAAGTAGAATTCGTAAAAGAGAAAGAAAGAACATTAGGATATAAATATTAATCTATGATGAAGATGAAAAGAAAAACAGTTTTTTCGCTTCTTATGTCATTTCTTCAGGTGTTTTTCTCTGATTCCGGATAAAAAGTACTAACTTTAAATTTATAAATTTAAAGAAACAAAAATTGTTTCATTTCGTTTACCCTTTCACGCACCAAAGGTATCAGTGCAGGGAAGAATATAATTTAATAAATAAGAGGGCACGCGCGATGAAAGAGATTTTTTCTCAGGATAAGACTTATCATATTATTTATAATAATCGTAATAGACAAGAAAATACTACGTAAAAGTAGGACGTTTGCCCAAAATTAAAAAATGAATCAATGATTTTGGTATGTGAAAGGTTTTTGAATTTTTTGAGTAGAAAATGCACTAAATGTGCATTATTTAATCAATAATATTTGAAATTAATTTGTTTTGAAAGAGGGAAAACACCTGAAGCAAATTAAATTTGCATATTGTTGTAAGAGTTTATAGAGAGCATATGAAATACTGCGAGAAAAGCATTTTTGTAAAATATACAAAACTCGAAATGCATTATAATGAGAAATAAAATACTAGTCTTGCTTATAAGTCAATATTTGCATTATTAAAAGTATTTTAAAAATGTGTATGTTTAGATCATATTCAGAAAAAAATTAATATATGAAGAGAGAAGTACCTGATTTATTAAGATTTATCACTAACTAATGATACAAGTTTTAATTGAAACAATATTTTATTTTGAATTAAAAATATATCAAACTTGATTTTTTAAAACATTTTTACACTAAACATGTTTTATTCTACAATAACTCGAAAAAGTAAAGTGTTAGTATACACCAACTCGTAAAATAAGCATGAAAAAATAAACTTCCATAATAACTCACGTAATAATTCAAGGAAAAATACAATATGGAAAAGGTATTGATTTGCTGATTGATTGTTTGTTTGAGTGGTTGATTGATTAATATATTATACTGATTTGTAAATGTTAAATTATAATTTTTTGATTAAATAAATCAGGTAAAATATGTAATCCCTTTAAGTGAAACCGAAAAAAGTTATGGAAATAGAATCCAATGTATAAGTAATACAATTTAAATATAAATGAAATGAAAATATGTTAACATGATATTGTTCTTATTATAATAATTTTTATCGCTGTTGCCCTCTTATTAGAATTTTTTTAAATTGAAAGGTTTTTAAATACGATACGAATTTCAAGTTCTTGTATTTATAAAAAATTTAGAGAAAAAAAAACAGTTTAACCCTTCACGTATGAAGGATTAGCTTTAGGAAAAGACAATATACAAGCAAAAATTGGCTACTCGCGATAAGTGAGCTATTTTCTTAAATTAGAGCAAAAAATAATGTATATTATGTAAATATTAAATTTTAATAAAAAAATATTTCTATAGTAATTTTGAATATAGAAATACAAAGAAACAAAAATAGATCAATTTCAATTACCCTTTCACGTACCAAAAATCTCAATTTGGGGAAGAATGTAATTTAATCAAAAAGGGCACTCGCGATGAAAGAGCTTTTTTCTTAGAATAGTATTCATCATATTATTTATAATTATTATAATAGACAAGAAGATATTCTGTAAAGGTAGGACGTTTGCCCAAAATAAAAAAAGAATCTATGATTTTGGTCTATGAAAGGTTTTCAGTTTTTGAGAAGAAAATTCACTAAATCTTGCATTATTTAGTCATTAATATTTGAATAGTTTAGAATTGTCTATTTATTAGAGTAATGTTTATGTATGAATTAAAAAATTTTTATAGGAAAATAATTTCTTTTGAAAAAGGGAAAACATCTGAACGAATTAAATTTCCGTATTATTTCAAGAATTTATAGAAAGGAGATGAAATCCTGCGAGAAAAGTAATTTTGGAATACATATATACAAAACCAATGTATTGTAATGAGAAATAATATATTACTCATTATTGTACTCTTGCTCGTAAATAAATATTTGCATTACTAAAAACATTTTGTAAAAGTTGTATGCTTAGATCTTGTTTAGAATAAAAGTTAATAAATAAACAGAGAATAACTTGATTAATTAACATTTAGTACTAAGCAATGGGATAAGTTTTAACTGAATATTGTTTTAACTAAAAATAAATTAAGTTTGATTAAAATACATTTTCATAATAAACATATTTTGATATAGTATCTGAAGTTTTCCGTTTGAGTGCCAGGGGACAAGAAGTTCTAAAACAACTTTTAAAAGTAAAGTATTGGTATTCAATTAATAAATTTATTTAAATTATTAAAGTATTAAATAAATATGAAAAAATGAAGTTTTATAATAAATCACGTAATAAATCAGCCAAACACATCATTTGGAAAAGGGATAAATCACCATTACATGCACTGATATGTTTTGTAATACATTTTTATATTAGAAATATTTGAGAAAAATAGCTGCGTCATCTGCAATTCTGTAATATTATTACTCTAAGAATTTATATAAAGGAGATGAAATACTGCGAGAAAATTAATTTTTTGAAAATATAAAAAACTCGAAAATGATAACCCACCTATTGATTATAATGAGAAATGAAATATTAAATATTAATATTGATATTAATCAATATCTTCATTTCTAAAAGCATTTTAAAAAGTTGTATGGTTAGATCCTATTTAGAAAAAAAACTTTGAAAAATCAAGTATTGTAAACCATAAGCCCACGAAATAACCATGAAGAAAAGAAGTTCCATAATAGATCAGCAAAGACCATAATATGGGAAAGGATAAATTCCCATTACACGTAAGTTTATAAGTAGGACTCATGCATCACTGGCATTTTTTGTAATAAATTCTTATATTATAAACACAAAACAACAGCTGCGTCATCTGCAATTTTTTTACAGCTTCAATTAAATATAATTCTGATATTACAATTTCCCGTAAATATTAATATTAATAGTGTAATAATAAATATTTACAAAGACAATAGAAATACAGATAATAGAATATAGAAAATTATTATCCCAAAATTGCAAAAATTGACGTAAAACGCTAAACTGTTTTCTTTTCTTTTTTTTTTTTGTTATGGCTAGATAAAATAATTCTGTGTGGCACCAAATTTCTGATTTAGCATCCTCCTCCTAATCTTCTTCTATATTCAAATTACTTTTTTTCCCTGGCTAAAAAAGAAATATTCAAATTGAATTGCAAATATTTCTACAAATAACCAAAGGTTGGGTAAAAAGAATCAAGGAATTTTGCTTTTTTTTACCGAAAAAAAAATTATTTTTTATTTTCAAGCCCAAAAAAGTGCTCTTTTAAGACTCAATTCGTCATTTTTGCATAATGAAATCAAAAAACATTTTTTATTTTACTATAAGTCAATTTAGTATATTTTGGGGGTAAAATGAAAGGTGGACTCAAAAAACGGATTTCATCATAAAATATATCAACTCTTTTGTCCACCGTCGGTCTGACCAAAATACAAGGAAAAAATAGGAAATTGAGGATTTTAAAAAACAGGACCCAAGAAATTCAGGATATTCAGAAAATTAAGGCAAATAAGGAAATTAAATTAATTTTCTAAAAACAAAGGTAGTATAAAGAAAGATGTTAGAAATATTTTACAATTTACTAAAATGCTAACCTTGTCCATTTTTTGAAACAGAAATTATTCTCTCAGGGAAAGTTCCAGTTTTGTGTCAATCTTTCAGGATAGTTTTTTCAGGATAGAATTTTCAGGATAATTTTGGAATTATCAGGAAGAGAGCAATAAATCAGGAGTAAATAATAGATCAGAAAGGTTATATAGTTCAGCTGTCATTATTTCAGCTGTGAAACAACTGTAACAAGCAAGTAATCGATTTTTTAGATCTTTCGATAGTCTCCTCTTTGGCTTTTTGTATTGCTTTTCTTTTCTGACCCAATTTATTTATGCTTTTTATCATATTTTACTGAATTCTTTGTTAAACACTTTCGCAAAGTAAAATAAAAATTCGATGGAAATCAGAGAAGATTGAAAACTGTTATTTTAGAGATGAACATGAAGACAAATCACCAAAATCGTTTGGCTTTAGCCTTCAAGGTTTGTCGAAAACATCAATTAAATCTGATTAATACCTAAATAATTTCTGATTTCTATTTCGAAAAATGTTTTCTCTAATATTCTACTCTCGTATTTTAATATTTTAATTATTATTTGGTAGATTTAACATTACTCAAAACTATAATAGACATCACTGTTGATGGTTAATTGACCATTTACTTATCTACTAATTTAATTACAAAATTCTAACTTATGTATTTTATCGAATTTTTGTATTTAAAAAACACCCTTTAGAAAAATAGTTTGCAATTTTGTGGAGATCGCGTGGACCTCAATGATTGGTGGTCAATTTTAAATGGAATTTCTCAGGATCAAAGTCTTCCAAAAATTCGTATCTACAGTCGCTGCTACCAAAAAAAAGTTCGCGAACAGATTAATAGCGAAGAAAAGCTCGAAAATTGTTGGTAAAGATTAATCAAATAATTTCCAATTAGATTAAAGTAGATAAAGCTTTTGTTTTAAAAAATTTGTCAATATCCAATTTTTTTCGAAAAATAGGATATAGGTGATAAAAATATTCTATCATGTTAGGGTGACCCCAAAAATAGTTAATCGAAATTTATCAAAGGTGGTGCGCTATTTTTAATTATGGATGCCTACTAATAATAAATTGCGTTATTTTTCTAAGATAACAAAAAACCAAGAAAAAAGCTTTTCAAAACTAAATTTTGAAATTAAATTCTCCTATTGGTAGACATCCAAAAACATAATATAATTTCAATGCAAATTTATCGAAAAATTTGAACCATTTACTGCCAAGAAATTATCATTTGCAGCGGACCCCGGACTGGACAATTGGGCGCCAGTTTTTTCAAAGGAGAAAAAAATGACACCAAATAAATTATTCATTTTGATGAGATAATGGAAAAACACCTACGATTTTCATCAAACGATACAGGCGCAGAAAAGGGAGAAAATTGCATCCAGTTCTATTTACGAATTACTTGCTACGTTGCTTCGTGGATGCTCTGGGCAAAAATTTGAAAGATTCTTCGATGCTGAGGATTCTAAGGTTGGATGGAATTCCATTATCAATTCAATATCTGGAGGTACTTTCCACTGGATTATCTTGCAATGAAAATTTGAGGACCTTGTCTTTGGCAAGGTGTGGGATCACTGATGCAGGTAATTTAATTTTCATTTGTATTTTTATATCAAAGAAAACTTGTTTCAAGCTTAAAAAGAATTTCAAATTAACAGATATTTTGAAATGTAGTAATTAATCAAATTCAATCATGTATTTTTATTACCTGTATTGTTTCATTTATGTACAGTACCGTCCAGGAGTACACCAACCAAATAATTAGTGATTAAAAATATGCACTCACTTCTTGCAGGATATCTCCGGAACAAAATAATATACAATAATTTCTAAAAAGTCTTTGGAAATTGGATTAAATTCCGCATCAATTGAGCCTTTTTTGAAGTATTTTTGATCAATGGAGACGGAGATAGTGAGTGATAAATTCTGGTCTAATATCTGATTTTCACCAATTTGTATAATTCAACTTGTCCTGCGCATGCCTCTAAATTTTTAATGGTAATTCGAAAACGAGTAAAGATTTTTGCAGTTTTTTGTGCTCATTTCAAAGGGGAGATTTCAAACTTTATTTTTATTTTTAAGAACTTATTCTATCTTCTTTTTCCGGAGATATCTTGCGAAAAGTGAGTGCATGTTTTTGATCGCTAGTTTTTCAGGTCTCCTCATTTGGGTGGTCTAAAAATTCGACTTTCGATTTTTGGTGATTGATCCCCCTCCCCGTTTTGTTGATTTTCCGGAAGAAGAAATTTCCTATTTTTTGTTTTCAAATCGGTGAAAATTAACCCGTGCCCTCGGGCTTTTGAAATTAACATGTGGTCTTTAACTTGATTTATAAAATTGATAAAAAAAGGCCCATGGATTATGGCAAAGAATGTTTGTAGAGAAATCCAAACGTCAATAATAAAAAAAATAGTTATGGTAATAAATTATTTTATTAAAAAATAATAAGTACAATTATTTTTGGTTATTCATTTTTTGAATTAAACAATTCGCTAAGTAACATTCAAGAAAAACGTTACGAACAGAATTGTAAAGAACCTTTCAGGGAAGTAACTGCATTTAAATAAACAATTATGAACAACTATTTTTTTTATTATTTACACGTGGGTTTCTCTTCAAAAAATACTTGCAATAATCAGTGGGCCTTCTTTTGTCAATTTTATAAATCAAGTTAAAGATTTAGTCATTTTGAATTTGATGGTACACCTAGAACATCCCTAAATGGGAAAAGTACGGTTTTAAAAAAAATATGAAAAAGAAGTACTTGTTATTAACTTTTTGTAAATTAAAGTTAAGAATTGTTTAAGGAATAAATTTCACCCAATAACTTTTTAATTTGTTCCACAAAATCTCCTTGTATTGTGCCCGGCAAATACAACAAAAATGCAAAATAGCAGTTTTGTATATAATTCATGATAAAGACGGTATTTTTTCAACATTTTTTATTTTTATTCGATAGGTGACAAGTTCCAAAGTATTTTTAAACTAATTTTCAATTGTTTGAACAATTATTATTTGTTTAACAATATTTTTCCAGTAAATCGTGAAAAGAATATTTCGCAATTATTTAAATAATTTTAATTTGTTCAAACTATTTTTTGCCTGTTTGCAATTATGCAAACAATCAATACCACTTGCTCCTTTTCATAGGAAAGTATATTCTTATCTCAACGAAATCGATCTGAATAAATAACTATTCAGAACGTAAGTGAAGAAAATTGTTCAAAAAATTAAGGTATAAGTTCTTAGATAAGAAAATGCTGAATAATAGGCGACATATTGTAAGAGATTCGAAAAAAGTAGAATTTTCTCCAGCTTTCCTATAAAAAGAAGCAAGTTTATGATTATTAATTTTTTAAATAATTGCAGACTGCCTTCCATATCATTCCAGAAAATAGTAACTTTTCAAGATTTTCAGGAGAACAAATTGTTTAAACAAATGAACATTGTTGAAGTTATTGCAAACTGTCTTTGAAAATAAAACTCTTAACATTCATCTACAGCTTTATTAATTGAATTGAAAATTACCAAATATCGTTAAAAAAATACTACACTCAACACTCGTTAATTGTGTCATTAATTCCAGAAAAAGATAACTTTTCGCGATTTTCAGGAGAAAATATTGTTGAAACAAATTAAAATTGTTTAAATAATTGACAAATATCTTTAACAAGATCTTGGCATTCATAAACTGTATTATTTATCACGAAAAAATTTATTTTTACGATTTACAAGGGAAAAAAATTGTTTAAACGATTAAAAAATGCTTTAAAATACTTGAAATATAATTCAACTTAAACGAATTTTGGAAAAATACCTTCTTTAGCATGAATTTTACATAAAACTGCTTTTTGCATTTTTGGGGGCATTTTCCGGGCACAATACACGGTGATGAAGGAGGTCAAAAATAAAAGTTATTGCTTATTTCTTGAACATTTCTTAAGAGGTGAGTAAACTGGTATTTACAAAAAGTTAATAGAAAGTACTTCTTTTTTTTTTACATTTTTTCGAAAAACGAGCTTTTCTGTTTTGAAAAAAATAGGGAATTTCTTTTTCCGGAAAGCGAACAATTTGCGGGGGGATCGATCACTAAAAATCGAATGTTTACAGTAATGTATTTTTATTATTGTAAAAATTATTCTATTCATAAAATAATTTTTTGTAGGATGCAGTTTGGTTCTAGAATCTTTGGAAAAAAATATTAATCTTGAGAAGCTGAATTTTACGAGCTGCAAACTCACTGGGAATAGTGGGTATTCACTTTCTGTATTTTTTAAAAAAAGAAGACAACTTTTATTAGAAAGTGAATGGGCTGAATCTACGGGATCAAATGAAAATTCAAAATTAGAACAGGTTAGTATAAATGCAAAAATTAATTTTCAGATCAAAGAAATTCAATAAAAACGAATATAGAAATCTTTTTATCAAAACCTTATTTTTTCGAAGATTCTAATCGTGAAACAAAAATTTATTTTTTCAGGTTCGAGGACTTCACACATTAGTTTTGAATCAAAATCCACAATTTTCTGACTTGGGTCTACGTCTATTGGTTGATATTTTGAAACGAGACTTCTGGCTCAAAGTTTTAAAATTAAGATCATGTGGACTCAAAAGTAAAGGCAAAATTCTTGAATTACTGAGAACAAATTGCACAATTACCACAGTGGATTTTCGTCAAAATAATATTTCTCCGAAAATCTCAGCGGTTGTGAAAAATTTGCTGAAAAAACGAAAAAAGAGAGGAGAGAGAATATCGATGAAGAAAAGACTGTTGACGAAGAAACATAATTTTAGTAGAGAAAAAAAAATAAGGAAGAGATTAATTAAAACCTCAAGAAGGAACAAACGAACCGTTCACAAAAATCGAATTCCAGAAAGGAAAAGGGAAAAGGTTCGTTAATTATTGTTTTAAGAGAAATATTTTCACTTTTTGAAGTTAAAGCATTTTTTGCCATGCCTATCTTTTACTATTTTTAGATAAATTAGGAAAATACTGACTAAAATCATAAAAATTAGACTAAAAATACAAATTAATTCCTCTAATGACAAACACGAAAAAAATAATAATAAATCAATATTATTTCAGACTCAAGAAATCTGCAAAACTTCGACGAGCGACTTCAATGAAAGGACCAAATCCGTCAGCAGAATTAATAAACAAATTTCACCGAAAATCAGCAGCGAACATCGAAGAGCAAAGTTTATAGAGTTAAAATTACGTTTGTCAAATATTATAGATTATAATCAAAAATTGTCTCAACAGTTAAAAGACAATCGTGAATTACTTGTAAAAGAAAATAAATCTAGATTAAAAATTGAGAAATGCTGCGATAAAATTGAACCTGAAATTGCGAAAATCTTTAAGAGGAATTTTGGTACATGATGAGAAAGAGGCGAAAAACAACTCGAGAAATTTACTTTAATGTCGAAAATTTGTAAAGGAAAATAAATCTGCGTTGTAAAAAATTACATTCAAGATAAATTATTGTATGCTATTGTACTGCAAACGAGTACTTGTCAATTTATTCGTAAAGAAAATTACAAGTTCAATTATTAATAGTATATTTGCAAGAAAATATGCAAGAGACAATATAATTATGTAAAATAAGTCCAAGATTAAAGAACAGAAATGATTCAAAACCTGTTTTTTATTTAGAATCCTATTCCCAAGCCTAAATTCAGTTTTGAACAAAATTACAAATTTTTTATGTAAATTAATGTAATTTACAATATTCAGATTCTGTTAAATATTTATTGGTATATGCATGGAGAAATCTCTAATTTATCTATCAAATAAAAATATAAATCTTACGCTCTAACAGTGCTCCGGGCTTGAACCTTTTTCATTCTTGACTGAAATATGTTTGTTGTTTGCAAATTCAGCTTTTTTATTAGAATTCATCCCTTATGGGTAGAAAGTTAATCTTTTTTGGTTAAAAACGCAACTGTTTGGTTGAAAATTTAATTATTTTGATGAAACAACAATTCTATTTTACATTTTTTTGTCTTTCTTGGTAGAAAATGCAACTTTTTGCTTGAAAAATAATCTGTTTTGGTCGTAGATTCAACTATGTTGTGAAAAAATCTTTTTTTGGTTGAAACATCAACAATTACATTTTTCCTTAGGAATTAATTTGTTAGCTTGAAAATTCAACTATTCCATTTTTGGTTAAAAATTGATATTGTTTATTTTAAATATCAACTGCTTGGTTAAAAGTGGAACTAATCAGTAAAAAGTTAATTTTTTTGGTTGAAGATTCATCTCTTTGGCTGAAAATTGAACTAAACTTTCTTGAAAATTCTTTTTATTTATGTTAAAAATTAACTTTTTTAACTGAAACTTTCATTATTCCAGTTTTGGTGTGAAACTGATCTTTTTTTATTTGAAAATTCACCTTTTTGGTTCGTAAATTCATCTCTTTCGGTAGAAATTTTATCTTTTTGGTTAAAAATGCAACTGTTTGCTTTAACATTAATCTATTTTGATCGAAGGTTCAACTATTTTCTAGAAACTTTATCTTCTTTGGTTGAATTCAACTGTTTTTAATTTAAAATTAAAATGGTGTTTGTTAGAAAAATCGTTGAAAATTAATTTTTTGGTTGAATATTTAACTATTCCATTTTTGGTGAAAAATTTCTCATATTTAGTTGAAAATTCAATTACTCAATTGAAAGTTTAAATACTTCGTTGAAAATTCATTTTTCTGGTTGAAGATTCATTGTTTCATTAAATGAAAATGTAATTATATTGTTGAAAATTCCTTATTTTTTGGTTAAAAATTAATCTCTTCATTTGAAAATGTATCTATTTTATTTTTGGCAGAAAATTTCTGGCGTCTGGGTCTTCTTAGCTTGAACTGATCTCGTATCGAAACCTTTGTCACGTTTCTTTGCGAAATTTGCAAGCAATTTTTCCATAACGTTCCCTTGGCAGTCATTTGAGGCGTCTGGGTCTTCTTAGCTTGAACTGATCTCGTATCGAAACCTTTGTCACGTTTCTTTGCGAAAAGTTTAACAACTTTGTTGTAAATTATTATTTTTTTTTT
>CAKNWT010207088.1:2409-19798 GCA_932066315.1 Andricus coriarius | reverse complement strand
ATGATGAGTCTTTCACTGGAATAGATGAATCTTCAACTGGAGTAGACACATTTTAAGTCAAAAAGTTGATTTTTCAATTAAAATTGTACATTTTTAACTGGAATACTTGATACTTGATAATTTGGACTGAATTTCATTTCTGTGTTTTCTTCATCAGATACTTTTTTCATTTGGACGTAATGGTAGAGTGTGGAATAATTAATTTCCTGTGCTTTAGCTACCTGTGAGATTGGCTGCTTTTTCTCTAGTACCAGCTCTACGGCGGCAATCATTTTTTCTTTAGGTGTATTTCCTTTTAATCTAACTTTCGTAGTCACAGACATCCTACAATAAAATTATTTGTAGATATTGTGTATTCTCATTACAATGATCAGGGTGTCTGAATTTGTCATTATAGGTGTGTTAATTGAATTATTAAATTTATTTATATAAAATATAAGTTAATATTCTTTTTAAATTTATAAGTATAAATGTTTAAACATTTTTCAAATGATTCAATTTGAAAATAAAAGGATATGTGATACTAAACTCAAAATAATTTTATTGACAAGAAATGAAATATCAAGTTGAAAATTTGGGTACTTAAATAAAAGGCACTAAGGAAGGTTTATCAACTGCTAAATGTTTATTATGGCAAAAAATGTTTTTAAAAAATATATGTTCTAATTATAAAGATTAAGCATTTTATGAACCTTCTTTCGTGTCCTTCATTTAATTCCTCAAATTTTCAACTCGATATCTTATTTCGTTTGGGCAGGAGGATGGCGAAAAAATTTTCAGTAGAATTTATTTTCAGGTAAGTATCACATGGCCTTAAAAACAATAATTAAGTTTACAATATGCAATAAAATAATTTATATACCAATTTAAAGAAAAAAGTATTAGCCGTGATTCTATAGTTTTATCTTCATTCAAAATAATTGCAAATTTTTTACAGAAAATGATTACAATAAATAAAAAAACTTAAATTAATTTTCTCTAATACCAATGTATTCTGAGAATTTAGTAAAAAATACAAATTATCATATTAATAATTTTTTAATTAGAACAATTTTTTTTATGAATTTTAGTTTAAGTTGATTATTCTTAATAACTTTTGAAAACCTTTTTGTCACATTTCAATCAATAGTAATTTCATATTTTTAATTAGAAAATTAAAGTTTTTGCAAAAAATGTATTCAGTTTGTATAATAATAATAATAATTTATAGACATCTTTGTATACACAATAATATAATTTTTCGACGTACCTGCTCACTATTAATAATTATTCCTATATTTTCATTCGCCAATGATATATTGCCACATGGATAGAATTATTTAATAAATATAAATACTTTAAACAAATTTTAAATCCTAACCACACTAACCCTTAAACAAATGTGACATTTCGTCTTCAGCGTAATTCAACGAATACAGCTCGAGATCATCGCAGTGCTACCAATTCCGCCAGCGAAATGTCACGATTATCGACTGTTGGTTATCTATACTGTTGGAAAATGGAATGTCAAATAAAAAGTCCTGAAATATTGATAAATAAATAAAAATCAATACTTTTTACCAAATAAGTATTGTTCATTACCCTTTGAATTTTGATTATAATGTAAAAACATACCTTAGAACAATTTCATTCGGATGAAAAGCATGAATAAAAAAAAGGTAAAATTTTTTTTCTCGTGCTAAAAATTAAGTTGTTGCTCTCACACAATACGTAATGATGCTTTTTCAATTAAAATTTATCTGACTACTCATTGAATTAGTAAGTCGGCTCTACTAAGCAGAATAGTAGAATACCCTTACTAATTCATTTAGTAACATCAATCTTACCATTTCATTTAGTAGAAACTGATAAAATTACTAATTTAACAGTCAGATACAATGCTACCAATTGCATTATTAAAATTTCTACTAATTCGGATTTAGAGAGTATATATGAATGCATGATTTATGTAATATTAGGGGTTAAATTTACAACATTTGTTCATACAAATGTTCTATTTTCAGCCAAAAAAGATTTTTTAATATCTCCTTTTGTGCATATCATACGAAAAATGGTTACAGGAGAAATTAAAGGGGCCAAATTTTGCATAAGGTAAAAAAATGTTCTAGCTCTTATAGGTCACGAGTTATGACCATAAAATTTGGATCCCTTTCATTCGGAAAGCGTACTAGAAAATGTACTGCGACCCTTTTTTGATCATTTTTCGTTAAAAGCACAATTAATTGTTAACCCATTGTTGAAATAATAATCTTCACACTATTATTGGTGTGCATATTTTATGTATTTTCTTTGTGCAAATCACTTCTAGAATATCTGTTGTCGAACGTGAATGAAGAAAAAATTATAAATGAACTTTTTTTACATTGTAGATATATTGTTTAGAAAAAATGTTATCAAAGGGATTAGTTTTACCACATTGTATTATTGTAGGTTAAAAATACTAAAACTCGATAAACTAATTATCGAACAGGAAACAATTATTGTTAATTGCTGATAATTAAAATGTATGTAAGCAAATTAATTACGTGATTATGCAATCAATGAAGAACCTAATTAAATAATTGTCTAATTGATTGAATGATTGACTAATAAAATACTTAGTATCAGGAGATGGGCTACATCATAAAAACTTAAACATTGAAATTGAAATACTTTATAAACAATGAATGAACAAATCAAAACAGTAATTAAAAATATGAACTGAAAACAGTTTCTAAGTGCAGATAAAAACTTCTCAATAGGGTTTTTAGCCTCTTTTCTGAAAAATCGTGGTTCTTTGAAGATTCATAACTCGGCGTTTACTAGAGATAGAAGGTTTTTTTTTCAACTTGCTCAAAATTGTCTCTACTTTAATTTTGCTGCTAAAAATTTTTCTCGAAAATGCAATTCTTAAACTTTTTTCCAAAACATTTGCGGGACCCGACGTAGCAATTTCTAGAAAATTTGGAATGTTTATCAGGACCCATCATTAATACGTGTGCAAGAAAAGGCACTTTACCTACTTGACTAATAAATTTTAGAAAATCTTTCACCCTAGACTAATCAATTTTTCTCGCTGAACTTTGATGGTCCCTGGACACTCTTCAACAAATTTCCAAACTCAATTTTAAAAGTATATATAGTCCTATAGGAAATTTATTTGTTCATATTTTTTTAAGCAAAAAAGCTTTAGCCGTTTTCAATATAAAACCGAAAACCTTGTTTTTTTCAGAATAACAAGGTATTTTCTCTTTTGTAACTTCATCTCACCGTAATTCATTTAATTCTTGGAATTTTTTGATGAAATTTGCAGGAAATATTCTTTATGATATTCTACGACTAGAAGACTAAATAACGTATTCAAATTTTTGTTTGAAAAAATGTTATGAATCTTAAATTCTAATATTACATGAATCATGCATTCATATCGAAGCTTATGGGACTTAAAAAGCCATTTTTTTGGACAAAAATCACACAACAGTTCAATTTTCCATGAATTATGATGTATGTTTTTAAATGACCGTAAAGCTTACGGGTATAACGAGAAACTGTTGATAAATTATTTTAGACAAACCAACATTTTTTGTTTAATAACAAATACATTTTTTTATTTTACTTTTCGAGTGTGCCATTGTTTTAAAGATTTTCAAATTCGATAAAACAGGCGTTAGAGAAGTATAATAACTATACAGATTAGTGTATAATATGTCGGAGTAAGAGAAAAAATTACTTATGATGTTATAAACAAATTAGTGAAGAAAAATTTTCATGATTTGCATCATTTTTGTAAACAAATACACAATTTAAACAATGTTTAAATGAAGAGGCTCAATTTTTACACAGAATAAACTAAAAATGTCTGTTTAATGACTCTTTGTTGTCATATTTAGTAACTGGACAAAAGTTTTTATCAACATAAATCATTCTTATAAACAAATTTTTGGAAATCAATCCCGCTCAATTTTACCTTTTTTCGAAAAAGAAATTCCTTTTTTTCAAATCAATGAACATTAGCCAATGCCCCGGGCTTTTAAATTTAGCATGGGGTTTCAAATGAAAAAGCTCGTTTTTCGAAAAAATTAAAAAAGTACATGTTTTCAAATGTTGTGAATTAAAGTTTTGACACTTGTTAAGAAATGTTCCAGGAATAATTTCCATCCAATCACTTTTAATTTTTATCCCCGACCCCTTTGCATTGTGCCCGGACAATGCCCCGAAAAATGTAAAATAGCAAAAAGTTTAATTCGATATGTTACAATTTTCCAATTATTTTTCAACTAATTTTCAATTACACAAATTATACAGTTGATGAATGTCAAGAATAATATTTTTTTTAACATATTCTGCGATTATTTAAACAATTTCTATTAGTATCATTTTTTCCACCAAACCACGAAAAGTTAGTATTTTTTGGAATTGATGACAAAATTAACGAACTCTGCGAGTAATATTTTTTTGTTTAGGATATTTAGCAATTATCTAAACGTGAAAAGTTATTGTTTATTGAAATTAATGATGCCATTGTTGAATGTTAGGAATAATATTGGTTACAAAAGACAGTTTGCAATTATTTGAATAATTAATATCACTTGCTCCTTTTTATAGTGAAGAAGTAGATCTGAAAAAATAACTGGCAATAATTTAACTCAATAAAATTTAAAAAAACTGATTATTTAAAAAAAATAGTGTATAAGCTCTGAGATAAGAAATACCGAATAATAAGCGAAATAGCGTTACAGACCCCAAAAAAACTAGAATTTTCCACCAAATTTTCTTTGGAAAGGTTCAAACGAATAACTATTAATTATTTAGGTAATTTTCAACTGTCTTCCATAATAAATATAACTCTTGTCATTTATTTCCTGCATCGTTAATTTCATAAAATAGTTACTTTTCAAGATTTACAGGGTAAAAAAATTATTTTAACAAATTAAAATTTTATAAATAATTTTAAACTGACTTTCACAAAAACCATCTCTCTTAGCATTCTTCAACTGCGTTATTAATTTCAGAAAGTAGTAACTTTTCAATATTTAAGGGGGAAAAAATTATTTGAATAATTGCCAAATATCGTTAAAAAATGTATTACTCTTAACATTCATTAATTGTGTCATTAAGTTCAGAAAATAATAACTTTACACGAGTTACAAGGGAACAAATTATTGAAACAAATGAAAATTAAATAATTACCGAATATGCAAAACAAGAAATATTAGTGTTGCAATTCATCAACTGTGTCATTTATCCTGAAAAATAATAACTTTTCACGATTTGCGTGCGTAAATAATAGTTTCAAGAAATAATAATTTAAAAAAAAATACAAAATTTGTGGAAAAAATACTTTTCAACTGGTCACTTATCGAATAAAAATACTTCATTTTGAACAAAATCCAAAGAATAAAACTGCTATTTTGAATTTTTGGGGCATTTTCCGGATTTCTTATCTAAAACCCCATGTTCATTTCAAAAGCCATGGGGCACGAGTTAATGCTGACCAATTTGAAAAAAAAAATTATTTTTTTTTTGTAAACGAACAAATTGGGTGGGATCGATTACTAAAAATCGAAAGTCGAATGTTTACAGGTATAATTTTTTTATTTATTTATTTATTTTATTCAGATGTTTAACGTCGCATCAACTACATGGTCATTAGCGACGACATTGATTAATAATATTTTTACATGATTCCTGTATGTTAATAAGAATCAATATTTGTCCTTGTTAACACTGGTTATCACACAAGCTAAATTTGGTCCTTAACATTAATTTGTTAAAGAAAATTTAAAAGGTTTTGAAACGTTGCTGGGTCGATGAGCATCTTCTTCAATTCATTAGGTAGGCGATGTGTTCTTCTCAAGTTGCGATATTTAGGGCATTCAATTAGAAGATGTTTGATAGAGAGAGAGTTACTTAACATTCTTCACATTTTCTTGGGTCTAGTTTTGAGATCAGATTGTAGTGGGTTAAATGGGTGTATCCAATTCTAAGTCTGGTTAACGTTACTTGATCCTTACGGTTTTCTAACAGAATGTTGCTGTTTTCGAGCACGTCACTTTTAATTTCGTGAAGTTTTGTTGTAGGAGGTGTTTTCCATGCATTATTCCAGATCTCGATGGTAGTTTCAGTGAAGGTTTTGCGTAAGTCTTAAGGTTCAACTTCTGCAAATTCATCAGGATCAGGAAGAGTACAGGTTGACTTCGATAGTTTATCTGCTTCCTCATTTCCTTTAATTCCTATGTGTGATGGAATCCAGAAAAGAGTTATTTCTTTTCCCAGGTAATGGAACTTTGAAAGTAATTCCTGCATTGCTTGAGTAATGTGATCGAATTTTGTATAATTTTGAATAGCTTTGATGCCTCTAAGTGAGTCAGAGAATATTATAAATTTGGCTTGGTTTGACTTTTCAATGTATTCCAGAGCTTTCAGTGTAGCGTAAGTTTCACATCGGAAAATTGGGTAGACTTCAGGTAGCTTGAACTGTAAATTTGTTTTAGGTGTGACTACACTGCATCCGGTTCCTGTTCTTGACTTTGATCCGTCCGTATAAATAGATACATGAGCGGGGAGATTCAGAGTGATGTTCTCGAAGGCAGCTCTGTATTCAATAGGATTGGCTCGACTTTTTGGTAATTCCTGTAGTTCCAAGTTTATTTCAGGCAGACGCAATTCCCAAGGAGGATTGACATGAGGTCTTCTTTGAGCATTTTTTTGTAATTCTAGATTAGCATGCTTTAATTCTTCTTCTATTCTAACGCAGAAGGGGCGTGGGTAGTTAGGACGTTGCTCATATTTCTTTTGATGGTCCCCTCGAAGGTCACATCATGGGCAGGATTCTCTGGTGTAGAAGCTAATTTTGCAGCAAAAATCAAGCTTAGTTTTTATCTTCTAATATCCAAGGGAGGCTCACCTGATTCGCTGAAAATACTACTAACAGGGCTGGAACAGAAAGCTCCCAAAGCAAATTTAAGTCCTGCCATATGAATTGGGGATAGTTCACTTAAGACGCTAGATCTGGCAGAGTTGTAAACTACTGAGCCATAGTCTAGTTCGGATCTTACTATTGCATCGTATGTTTTAATTAGAAGTTTTTTATCAGCTTCCCACTTTCTTTTCGCTAGAGTTTTAATAATATTGAATCTATGTTTGCAGTCGTCCTTGAGTTTTTTAATGTAGGGTCGAAAATTAATCCAAGAATTTTTATGGTGTCGGTAACCATTAGTTCATGATTATTAAGGCAGCGGACTGGATTCCTGGATTGGGATCTTCCTCATGAGAAAAGTATGCACACTGACTTTGTTGCTGAGAATTGATAACCGGTAATATCTGACCATTCTTGAAGAGCGTTAAGACATTTTTACATAAGCTTTTTTGTAGTTTGAAGATTCCTGCCTTTGCAGGAAAACGATGTCATCTGCGAACTTACTACTTTTAACTGGTTTTGTAAAGCATTTGTCGACATCGTTAAAGGATACTAGAAACAGTGTTACATTGATCCCCTTACATTTTGGTTTGAGAACGCTCTGATAACCCGATTTGTCCAGATCATTTCATATGCCTTTTCTATATCAAGACAGACTGTGAGGAGATGTTGATTATTTATAAGGGTATCGCAGATACTGGCTTCCAGATTTACTAAGGGATCGAGAGTACTTCTGGTTTTTCTAAAACCACTCTGGTTACATCGAGAAATTTGTCATTTTCTAGATACCATCTTGATCCTTTGTTTATAATTTTCTCAATTAGTTTGCACATAGTGCATGTCAAGACAATAGGTCTGTAGCTTGTAGATTGGCGCTTATCTTTCCCAGGTTTTGGGATAGGGACGATTAAAGATTCGCTCCACTTTTCAGGGATGACTGCGAACTTCCATATAATTGCTTTAATGTACATTTAATTTCCCTGATTGTGATGGTGGAATTAATAGAAGAGTTATCATCCATGTTGAAGGTTTGTTCCTGGTTAATGTTTTTATTTTTGAAATTTAGGAATTTAGGATTGTAGTTTAAATCACTGGAGTTTTTTGCAAAAGCGTCTGCAATTTCCTTTGCCATTTCTATAGGATCCTATATAATTGAATGGTCTTCTTTTAGTAGAGCGTTAATTGTAAGTGGGTATAAAGAACCTTCAATTTTGTTTATAACTCTCCAAGAAGTGGCACTAGGGCTATTGTGCTTCAATGATGAAATGTGTTCTTTCCAGGAGTGTCTGATATTAAACTTACACTTCCTGTGTGCTAAAGCTCGGAGTTTTTCTAGCTTAATTTTATTTTCCTTGGACTTGTGTTTTTTAAACACATTATATGCATTCTTTCTTTCCTTGATAGCTTTTCCTACTTCTTTGTTCCACCAAGGTACTTGGTGTTTGTAGATCCTGAATAAAGATTTTGGTATACTGGAGTCAGCTGCTTCAGTGATTAAGTTGATGAAGTTTTGCACTAAATCGTCTATTTAATTACAATTATCCTCTGAAGTTTCGTCCAAATCATCGATGTTTTCAACCAAAATTTTTTGGAAATTTTTCCAATCGGCTTTATTGACTTTCCATTTTGGTTCATGATTATAGGTATTCCAGTTTAGGCTTGGCATCTCAAGTATAATAGGGAAATGTTCACTGTTGTAAAGGTCTTCTAATACTTCCCAGTTTAAACGATTTCCTATGGATGAACTGCAGAGTGAGAGGTCGATGGCGCTGAAGGTACCATTTGCAATCTTGAAATATTATGGTTGAGTCTTGTTTAGAAGTAATATATCTGGATCACTTAATAGCTGATCAATTATATTTCCTCTTATATCTGTACAACGAGAACCCCAAAGAGTGTTATGGCTGTTAAAATCATCAACTATTATAAAAGGTTTTGGTAATTGGTTTATTAAATTTCGAACTTCTTGAAGGTTAAGATCGAACCAATTTGGGATGTAGATATTACATATATACAGTTCAATATCTAAAAGAATTTGTACTGCTGTTGCTTCTAAGTTGGTATTCAAGTTCAATTCTTCAAAATGGATCTCGTTTTTTATGTAGGTTGCAACACCGCCACTGGCATGATCTGTATTGGTTCTATTTTTAAAGGCAGGAGAATAGTTTCTTAAGTTTGAACAAAATAAATCTTCAAAATTTGTTTCTTGTAAACAAACAGCAGATGGATTGCAATCCTAATTGAGTAATTGTACATAGAAATTCAATACGCGGATAGAATCCATTTAAATTCCATTGTATAATTTTAAGATCCATTTGCGTAGAATATTTTAGTTGTTTTACTCCTGTCTCGATCTATTCTATTAATTTCTTTTATTTTAGGTCTTCAGGGGTTTTTATATGTTTCCAAAAAATGAGATGTAGACCCCTCATCATTGGAAGAATCATTTTCTTGTTCTCGTAGTGACTATTTTAGTTTGTTAATAATTCTAGTATGTCTAGATTTGGCACTTCGGTCATTGAGATGCGTATACATATCGTTCATCATCGAGATGAGAAACTCCAAATTATCGCAGTAATCCTTGGCAATAGAGGTTGGATTGCTAGCACCTGTTGCGTTTTCGAAAAGACTTTTTTATTGTAAATAGTTCAGTGTATATTTGTCCTTGGATTCCTCAATGATCTTTTGAATAGGAGCTAGTTGTTCTTCTGTATTTTGTTCTGTCAGGGATAAGGCAGTTTTGGATTCTTTATTTTTCTTCTTTGGCTTTTTATTTGCTTCAATCCATTCTTCCTTGTGTTCAGTGGTCTTTTGGTCCATGTTGCTGGGTGATTCGTTTGCAGTGGCAGTAGATAATATAGAAGCTGTATCTGAATCCAAACGTTTGTGTCCTGTATTGAAGCTGTCCTTGAGGTTAACTTTTGGTGGGCGGAGATCAGGAAAGTAGACTTTTCCGGGATTTTCGGTTTGCTTATCAAATTTCAGCGCTGAATCATTTGAAGTACTTTGTTCCATAGTAATTGGCGTAGTTGTAATTTCTTCTTGTTTATTTTGACATTGTTTGGTGATGTGGCCAAATTGTTTACATATAAAGCACTTTATTGTATCTGTAGAGGAACATATCTAGTAAGAAGTTTCTTCGACGTTGATTTGAAGAGATTCTGGTACTTTTATTCTTTTTCAGGGTGAATATAAATCTTTCTTCTGAATCTGAGAATATCAGCATATCCTGGATTGGACATCCCAGCTCTCATAAAGATCATGCACGAGTTTGTTCTAATGCTTAATTTTTCAAGAGCATCAGTAGGAAATAATGTGGAATAACTGGACACACATTAGATAGGATGATTCGTTTGAATTTCATTAGTAAAGGTCGTAGTTCCAGAGTGTTATCTTTCATGACAATACTTGTATGCTTGCTGGTAAGGTCGTCTACTGTTTGTTTATTATCCAAATACATGCAAACTCTATTACCTGAGACTTTCAAAACCAATCTAATGTTACTTGGAGTTACTAGTTTTTCCACTTCACGGGTATATTCATCAATAGGGATATCTGATATGAATTCGATAATTATAGCTTGATCCTTTTTTGGGAATTGATCTCTGACTGTAGCTGCTACATAGCTATGTGTAGCGGGTAGTCTGTTCACTTGGTTGACACTATTTGGTGTAGGCGGTGCACTTTGGGATTCATTTGGATTGCTATTTATCTTGCTTTGGAGGCTGCACCTAAGTGCAACCGCCCCACAAAGGATCCACTTGCACTTTATAGGAAGACACTATTTATCCACAATTTCGATCACGTAATTTTAACACGCCTTCAAATGTAAACACGCGTACCTTACACTCGAAACACAACCGATCCCGACAACGATCGAGATGGAACTGCAGGTATAATTTTGATCACCCTAATAATCTAACAATAACATAAAAGGACAATTAAAGAAATTATAATATGTGCCAATAATCATAAATTGCCGAAAAGAGCATTTCTCAATTATCAAAGTGTAGATTGCCACTAAATGCAAAACAACTTTATTACACATTTAATCCGTAATTGGTTTACATTTCACTACTCTAGTCGTGTTGAATACATTTTGACCAAATTCTTGACAGAATATTACATCAGTTAGAATAATCTGTAGTAAAGTAGGATTTAAAGCTTCTCAAATATTTTGAAAATGCTTAATAGAGACATTTTTGTATGTTTTAAAATTCCGCCATATTTTTGAATATATTAAAACACATGTTTTTTCCACAGGATGTTCGAAAAATTGAAAAAGGACAACGAAGATTATTCAAATGCAGAATTAGACAGCTCTTCTCCTTTTGATTCTCAGGACTCAGAAAATATTGAAGAACAATCCTATCCAGCATCTATGGAAATTCACGATCCTAAAAACACACAGTCAATTACAAGGCATTTCGCAAAACGTTGCACCGACCCAAAGACAAAGCGAGATTTCAAATGCCCATTTTTTAAGAATTTTAGAAAAAAGCCCACATTTCCAACTTCCAAATCCTTTTTAAGGGAAGATCGGTTTAATGAAAATTTGGATTTGCAAATACCATATTTAAAAAAGCCTTCACGCAGCGATGGCAGAGCATCTCTTAAACATTTATTAAAAAAAAAATTTACCAGAAAGACAGACGATTACAAAGAAAAAACTGCTGAAGACAATGTTAGCGCTCATCGAAAGTCTTATGTAAATGAAGATGAAGACAATTTTGTGGTTGGAAGAGACATCATTAAGGGCAGAGGAAAGAGACAATTTATTTGTCGCTGCCATCAAGATAACTGCAAAGGAAAACACTGCGATCCTTCCAGTTCATACTTTATTGACCCTGACATTTTAAACTCTGACAGCGAGAGTAAACATGAAAATATCTATCAGCTTGGACCAATTTTTGATCCTGTTTATTACATTCAAAACATCCAGCGTCAACAGAGATTATTGGCCAAATCATCTCTAGGAACTAGTCCAAACCAAATTGAAAATTCTGAAAGCTTTAATCCAAATTCACCTTTGTATTTTCCTCAACATCCTGTTACTCCACATTCAAATATTGTTCTGCCAATTGTTTATTTAAATAATCCTTACAATAACAACCCTGTTTCTAAAGATTATCCTTACGATATCGTCGGATCTGCAAAGACTAAAGAAAATAATAAACTTAGCATCAATGACTGTATCAGACTCTATGGTCGAGGTTTTTGTGCCCTTTCAGCTTCCACTCAACAAGATTTTTCGGAAGAGAACACTGACAGTTTTGAGGCCGAGGAACCTGCCTTGGGGGCAGAAGCACCTGAATATGAACAATTCGTGGAAGATGATTACAGTGAAGAAAAATATGATGAGATGACAGAACCATCTTTGCATAAACCACTCGAACCTTTGGAACGAGATGATGATACCTTGGGAATTTTTCACGAAGATGATAACGCAGAATATTATCATCTAAAATCAGAAGCTCGTGATTCTGATGAAGTAGTTCAATATAAGCCTAAAGAATCTATTGGCAAGGCTACAGCGATTTCACAAAATTCTAGGTATCGGACAACGAGTCATGGATCAGAAGAAATTTTAGGGTCAGTTAATGTAGGACAGAAATTTCCTTCAGCCATCAGTATAGAACTGGAAGAAAAAACAATAGATTCTGCTCCTAAAGAAATTGTTGCTGATATACCATCTGCGTTAGGCAAAGTTTGTACCATAGAGACTAAGAACTCATTGGAGGTGACGAAAGATAAGACTTGTTTAACAGAAAACAGACAATACACTTTTTCAAATGAGGAAAAGTCTTCGGCAGAGGAACACATAATTGAAGAAAAACAGACGGAAGTTGCTTCATCATCAGAGGATAAGGAAATTGAATTTAAAGATGACATAGTTGCTGCAGTCAATACTGATACAATAGAAAAACCGTCGCTAGAGATTTCTGAATCAGATTCAAACAAAGCATTACCGAAGAAACCAATTGCTGAAATTATGTATGAAAATCTGCCTTCAATTGAAGTAACAGAAAGGGTTTGTGAATCTGAAGAGTTTGGCATACAGACAACAAAACTTGGAGAAGAATCTAACCACAGCTGTTTAGAAGTAGTCAAGGCACAAAATTCAGAAGAGAAAATAGTTGCTATGGAACCACCAGTTAAAACTCTAAACATTGAATTAGAGCCGGCAAATTCATCCAGTGATTTATCACTTGAAGTTGGTCGTCCTGAAGTAATTTCTTCTGAATCAGATCAATATCAAGTTGATTCTAACTCTGAAGAAATAATTGATAAAACTGCGATAACATCTTCCAAGATAGAAAATTCAAAAGAGGAAATAGTTGCTATGGAACCGCCAGATGAAATTGTAAGCAGTGAAATAGAGACTTTGGGTGAAGTAAGCTCAGAGGCTCGAAAATACGAAACAGGAGCTGCAAAAAGTGTGAAAACATCTTCCAAATCGAGACCTATGCCAGCAAAGCCATCCAGTGATTTATCACTTGAAGTTGGCAGCCCTGAAGTAATTTCTCCTGAATCTGATCAATATCAAGTTGATTCTAATTCTGAAGAAATGATTGCAAATACTGCGATAACACCTTCCAAGATAGAAAATTCAAAAGAGGAAATAGTTGCTATGGAAACACCAGATAAAATTATAAGCAGTGAAATAGAGCCTTTAGGTGAAGTAAGTTCAGATGCTCGAAAATACGAAACAGGAGCTGCAAAGGGTGTGGACACGTCTTCCAAGTCAAGACCTATGCCGGCAAAGCCATCCAGTGAATCATCATTTGAAGTTAACAATCCTGATGTGATTTCTTCTGAATCTGAGCAACATCAATTTGATTCTAACTCTGAAGAAATGGCTGCAAAAACACCAATAAAATATTACTCACCTGAAGACAGGTTACTGGAGTATAAAAAGAAGCATCAAAATGAGTATTACTCGAGTGTAGAAGAATCTAAAAATACTGCGAGTTATGATTCAGCCCAGGAGGAAACTTTAGTGGGCGTAGATTCAGATATACCAGAATCTAAACCCACATCAAAAACTCCTCTGATAATTCAACCTGAAGAATTCCAAACAGACGAAAAAGACGAAATAATAATTGGTATGACAGAAGGTTCAGGAATGCTTGAGGAAGAGGCTGAAAATGAAAGAACTTTGGAAAATGCAAAGCATTTAGAAGATTATGAAGCAAGTGGAGATGTAAATAAAGACGAATATGTGGGATCTCCAATCACAAGTAACGAAACCCCATACGTGACTGAAACGACAGTTGCTGAGAATGAAAATATTGATGATCAATATACAGGAGCAGCTTTTACTGAAGATTCAGGGAAAAGTATACAAGGAGATAATGAAAACTACGAAATTACGGATTCGGAGCTGAAAATCATAAAAGAATCATTCACTGAATCATCCAGAAATAAGAGTGATTATGAGAGTAATTTGTATACTGTTACGGAGAGAACATCAGATGTAAAAACAAGTGAAGGAAATAATAACGAAGATATACCACTGGTACTCAAAAAGGCAGATGTTAAGACAAGTGGTCCAAATAATAACGATAATAATGATCTGGTTGGATCATCACAGAACTTGAATTCTATGACGGATAGAACGTCAGATGTGATAACAACTGATCAGAATAATAACGATGTTAATAAATTAGATGGATCATCAAGAAACGAAATGTATGAAGCAAAATTGTATACTGTAACTGAGAGAACATCAGATGTTGGCTCATCGATAAAGCTTAATCCTGTAATCGATACAACACCAGATGTCCAAAAACCTGACAAAAGTAATAACAAAGATAATCAGTCTATTGAATCATCTAGAAAAGAAATATATGAAGAATCGTCCAAAACATTGGAACATGATTATTCTGGGCATGAAAATCTAGTTGGAAAAAGAAAAAATGATGAAAGTGGTTCCTTATCTAAGGAAATATATTATGTTCCCACGTCATCAGAATTAGAAGACTCTCGTGATGATTCTCTCTACTTAGGGAAAATCTTACCACAACAACCTAGCAATTCAGGAAATTCGGATTTAATATACATTGGAGATGGAGTAAGGCTTCCCTTAAAAACAATAAGATTAGATGATGGTTCATATTCTCTGGCTTTTTCGAATAAGAAATGCGAGCCTTCAATGAAGACGAGCTGTCCTTGCTATATTGAACGTAATCAGCGTGGAGTGAAAAATTCCGCTAATGGTAAGAATTTGAAAGTATAAAGAATATATACGGATAGAAGTATAAATTTTCTGGAAAGATTTTTATAAAAACGATTTGAATTTGGCAGATAAAAAGAGGTCAATGAAGGATGATGATGATGAAGAAAGGGACTTTAAGGAGTATTATTTTAGAAAAGGTTCTAAAAAAGCAGTAAGAGGTAAGAAAAACGAATCAGTTGACGATTCTAGAAGACGACTTCCAAAAGATTCTTCCAAACCATCCAGATATCGCAGAAGAGATGAGAAGAAAGAAGAAGAGCAATATAATAATTACGTGGAGACTCTTTTAGATGTAAATGATATTCCTGAAAAGGATAGGGCTGGGATTGTAATTAATGCTTTGGACAGGGTGGTTAATGATGAAGATGTTTTTAGTACGAAAGACAAATTTAAGGATAAGAAATATGAAATTACTCAGAGTGATTCGACGGTAAGAAAATTACAGAATAGAGAAAATAAGGAAAATGATGAAAATCTCACACATATAGGATATAATACAAGTAGGAGAGTTGAGGTATTGAAAGTCATTTTGACTTGGGTCAAAAATTTTATCCTTGCGTCTGCAAAAGGAATTTCAAATACTTCTCTGTAAACATTGAATACATTGTAAGGAATCGGGTTTTCAAATAAGGATAATGTATATCACTTTTTATAATTTCACTTAACATACGATGGAAAGTACTTATTTGATTTTCAATTTCGTTTATATAAATATAAGGGTGATTCAAACACTAGAATACATTTATTCTTGAAAAAAGTGGCCACTTTTTCATATTTAAAAAATATATATTATTTAAATAGAGTGCTACTTAAAGATGTTTTCTTTTACACAGACAGGCAATGTATCATTATTTGGAGTCAATTGAAATCATTTTCTTTAAAATTCGTAAGTAATGTTCCGCTTGAAGTAAGAGTGTGTGACACTGTTTTAAATAAAAAATAATTATTACTTTTGAATTTTTTTAAATCACAAATGGTCGATAGTTTTAAAATCATGAACAAATGTGACCTCTACATAAATATGTGCAATAGGGCCCAGCTTTTCATTAAACAGAATTTATCATTTTAGGAGCAAAAGTTTTCGACCGTCCTAATAAATTTTTTCCAAGAATTTCGATTCATAGTAAAAAATATATCTATCCAATAAACTTTTGTTAATTGATTTTGATTTGTATGAAAAGAAAATTATAATTAGTTGATACTTGTCATGTTAGTTTTACAAAATTTTTATTGAGCTAAATTCTTTTAATCTAATGAGGTTTTATTTAAATTTGTTATATGCTTCAACATTGAAGTTAGTATAGATTTAATCAATTCCGAGTTTTATTAAATTATCTATTTATTTATTATACATATTACATATTATATTATTTATATACTTTTATACATACATATTACATATTACTTATTTATATATTTATTTATTCTGTAAATAAACATAATTGAAAACTTTTTCACCATTAATAGATCGATTGACGAATATTGTATCTTATGTTGCAATAAATATTTCAGAAAAAAAATTTAAGTGCTTTATGGTTTTCATTAATTTTCAATATTTTCATCGACATACCTGCAATAATTATATTTGAATTGTGCGTATCATTTTTAATGAACTAGACATTTTTTTATTTTTTTTTTAGGTATAAAACTTATCAAACAACAAAAATACCTATAACTAGATAAAAATTTCTTTGACAAAAATTGAATGAAGTGGGGATAAAATTTTGACACCTAGTATTATTTCCGATTCGTCTGACCAACCAGTGCGAGTGCCGGATCAAAAACTACTTTTTCTACTGAAAATCTTTATTTCTACTCCGTACCTCGTTAAATTAAAATAATATTTGAAAAATATTTTCCGGAATTAAATTCGTTGTAAAGAGTTATTGCAGAATCAAGCTTGTTTTATTGACATCAGATTCATTTAATCAATCACACTAAATGTAATTGCATTCAACAAATAAACATCTCAATGAAAGGCAATTGATGGAATACAAATGTTTGTCAGCGAAAAACAAATTTAAGAGAAACAACACAGTTTGTTTCGTATAGTTCATATTTGCCATACAAGAATTTTTTTTAATTTTTAATAATATAATATAAAAAATTAAATATGGCTTGATTATCAAATTATTATTTGCTATACCAATTCTAAATTGCATTTGATCAAAAGCATCTGAAATTGAGGGTAAAATATATTTCATTTTCAACAAAATAGTTAAGTTTTCTACTAAACAAGATATTCTACCAAA
>CAKNWT010207078.1:362-12687 GCA_932066315.1 Andricus coriarius | reverse complement strand
TGCAACCGTCGGAATAAAAATTAATCCCACTCGGTTAAAAATTAACTTTTTAGTTTAAAATTCAACTGTTTTGTAGCAAATTTGTATTTTTGGCTTAAAAATTCAACAATTCGGTAAAAAATTTAACTATTTGGTTGAAAATGTATGTATTTTCTTTTCTATTTTCTTTTCTTAATTTATTGAGAGTTCGTTTTTGTTGGTTAAATTCAAATGTTCTTTATTTTAAATAAAAATATTTCTTTTTTAAAATATCAACTGTTACATTTTGCGTTGGAAATTTATCTTTTTAAGTTGTAAATTCCACTATTTGTTTGAAAGTTAAACTACTTTCTAAAAATTTAATTTTTTGGTTCAAAATTCATAATTTTAGTTGAAAATTCGTTTTTTTTGTTGCAAATTAATGATCTTGGATGAAAATTTAACTGCATCATGTTTGGTTAAACATTTACCTTTTCTAGTTTAGAAATTTTTATTCAGTTAAAAATGTTCAGGAACTGGCATCGCATACATTTTTCAAACTATTTAGTTGAAAATGTATGTTATTTGTTGAAAATTCATCTATTTGATAGAAACGTTATCTACTTGGTTGAAAACTGAACTATTTGGTTAAAAATGTATGTATTTTGTTGACAATTCGTCTTTTTTGGTTGAAAATTAACTTTTTATAGAAAATTCACATTTTCGGGCTAAAAATTCAACTGTTTTGTAGAAAATTCAACTTTTCGGCTTGAACTGTCAACTGATTGGTTGAAAATTAACTTTTTGTTGAAAATTCATATTCTAGTGTTGAAAAGGAAGATAATTAATATGTTTTCGGAAGAAAACATATTAATTCTCTTTGCCTAAGAATTTAGGCAAATTCAAAAACTTTACGATACACCTCACCTGATCCAATGAGATTCATCGAAGGAAGAAAATTTTATCATAGAATATTATAGTGTGCAACAAAATAATATAGTAAAATAATTTCTCTCAAATATTTTGTTTATAAAAGTTACGATTTGATATTGTTATTTAATAATAATATTAATTGAAAGTAGCCACTATCAAGATGCATTAAAAAAATCATTACTGAAAAACCGCTTATTCAGACGTAAAATTGCTGTAGATAACTGTTTATTTAAAATATTGTCAATAACAACAACAATTGCGAGTTGATGCCAAGTGGTCTTGATGAAATATAACCTCTGAGATAGCTCTGCAATATGATTCAGCAGAGAAAATAATTTTTTCTCTATGGAAAACGCTCAAATTTTTAATTTGTTTATAGTATTGTTATTCACAATAGAAATATTGAACATTTATATTTACTGCAGCTTTGTATTATAATTTATAATTAATTTGAAAATTTGTCAATGAGAAAAAAAACGTTAAAAAAATACAATTTGTTCATTAGAATATTTATGATAATGTTAATTGTTAACTAATTGTTATTTTTCATGCTACATATTACTTCTACGAGATATTCATGCACTTTTAATCAAGATAAAGTTTTTTGTTGCCTTTAAGCAACTTATGAAAATAATTGTTCATATAAATTGCTTATGACAATTGTCTTAAATCTTTACCTGAATATTTATGTTCCTGAAGTGTATTTGCAATAAATCTGATAGATTCTGACGTTCTATTTGTTAAAATAATAAATTTCACTGGGTGAAATTAAAAAATCGGGCCTGAAGTCGTTCTGCATTATTTAATCCTGAGCATTTAAAAAAAACATTAAAATCGATCACGAATTGTAGGCTTTAGTGGATTATGAACAATAAATTCCAATTCCTTCCACCTTGAGTTGGCTGACTACCTAAGGCTTCTAAATGCATATGACATATATAAAAATACATTTTTTACATTTTTTAAATTAAAGAAATGCGACTTATTCCATAAACTCTTAAAGGACACTTGGGGTCACCGTGGCCCCACCGAAACTTCAGAAAAGGACACTTGAGGTCACTGTGACCCCACGGAAACTTTATGCTAAGTGTGGGTAAAGATTGACTTTTTTAATTTAACATACAATTTTTGATAACATTTTTAAATGTATTTTGTAATAAATAAAAAATTCTCTTTCATAACAAAGTTTGAACCATAATTATTATGCACATTAATAAGCAAAATCAATGCGATCCATCTACCTAATTTTTTACGAAAACCACCGCATTCATACTCGAAAATAAATACCTTTTTGTCAATGCTTCATATCGGAATAATTTTTTATGCTAAGTTGGCATCTCTAGATTATATGCAAGAAACTTTTATTACGAAATATCCCAAATTAATGCAGTTAAGAATTTTTTCGTAAAAAATCCGATTTCGACGATTTTTTTCAAGTATTTTTTTCAAATAGTTAAATTATAACTGATGCTTTGGAAATAATTTGTTACTATTTTATATTGTTTGAACATCAATCACGATTTTGTTCAGTCAAAAATATCGTTTACTTTTGATCTGACAGCTATTTTGAATGGGTGGGGTAAGTGAGACCCCATGTGTCCTTTATAGAATTATTTACACAATAAGAAATCATACAAGGCTTCTCGCACAATCAAGAATATTTAAAAATTGGTTAACTTTTAATTGAAAATAATAAACATTGTTAATTTCCGAAAATTGAGATGATCAAACCTATTTTTTCACTCTCTAAATCGGAATTAGTAGAAATTTTACTAATGCAATTAGTAGCATTGTATCTGACTGTTAAATTAGTAATTTTATCAGTTTCTACTTGATGAAATGGTAGGATTTATGTTACTAAATGAATTAGTAAGGGTATTCTACTAATCTGCTTAGTAGTGCCGACTCACTAATTCAATGAGTAGCAATGAATTGCTATGGAAACATGATTTAATCAATTTTTTAACAAAAACCAGCAGAAAGTATTCTGCTGGTTTTTGAGTATTAATTGAGAATCGATAATGTTTTCATAATTTATATTCTGAGTTTATATTGGTATATTAATATTAATTGTGTATGAACGATGCAATATATAAAACTGAAACGGTATTGGGATCCTCTGCGCTGCAAATAAACCATTTATTTTTTCAGTGCGGCCAAAATGTGAACTCGTGAAATCAGGTAGAATAACAGCGTCATCAGAGATTAAAATATTAAAATTATTATTATTGTATAAAATCTTTGATAGAAAATAAAATGAGTTTTTTATTGCAATTTTAAGCATTTTTTCAATGTAAAAAAATTGGGTTGTCATAAAATCATTGTATCGATGATTTTTAAATCTTTTATCATGTTTCAAACTTATATCTTTTGAGGCAGCACTTATAATCATCAGATCCAGTTTTCCTAAGCGACAAAAATTATTATTTAACCTAAATTTTAAACAGAATTAAAAACTCTTTTGTCTTCAAAAAAGACTTTTTTGAACCACCGTATTGGTAAACTTCAGATAAGTTAAATTAAAAGAATCTACATACTCTAAAGCGCAAGAATTTTAATTTAGTTTATTTAATTTTTTTAAGTGAAAATTGAACTATTATGTTTGATAATTGATTGCTTTTAGTTGAAAATTCAATTATTCATCTCTTTGCTTGAAAATTCATCAGCTTGTTTGCAATTGTTTCTCTCCCTTGACGACTAAAAAATCTTTTTAAGTTGAAAATTAAACTCATGTCGAAAACTAGTTTTTTTTTTGGTTAAATTTAAATGTTTCTGATTAAAAATTAATTTTTTTGGTTGGGATAACAACTACTTTATTTTTCGTTTAGAATTCATCTTTTTTGGAATACGAAATTAATTTTGTGAGTTCAAAGTTAAACTCTTTTGTTCAACATTCATTTTTGTTGGTTCAAGATTCATCATTTCAATTAAAAATATATCTCTTTGATTGAAAAGTGAGCTATTTTGTTGAAAATTCGTTTTTTCTTCAACAGAAAATTAATTTTTTTCAAGCTGAAAATGTAATTATTCCAATTGAATATTCTAACCTTGTAGTTGAAAATTGATCTCTTTAGTTGAACATAATAAAAAATTTAAAATTGAACCATCAAATTTCAGGTTGAAAATTACCATTTTTAGTTGAAAATTAAACTATTCCAGTCACTGATTCATCATTTCAGTTGGAAATTTATAAGCTTGGTTGAAAATAATTTTTTTAAACCGAAAATTGAAACTGAAAAATTTAATTTTTATGTTGAAAACGGATATTTTTTGTTGAAAAATCAAATATTTCGTTAAAAATGCATGTATTTTGTTGAAAAATCGTCTTTTTTGGTAGAAAATTAATCTTTTTGTATAAAAATTAATTTTATTCTTTGGAAATTCATCTTTTTGGTTTGAAAATGCAAGTATTCCAGTCAAAAATGTAGAATTTTAGTTGAAAATTAAACTTTTTGGTTAAAAATACAACTACTTGGTTGAAAGATAAACTCTTTTGTCAACAATTCATCTATTTGACTTAAAATTTATCTACTCCAGTGGAATATATTTATTTATTACAGTAAAAGACTCATCATTTTATTTAAAAATTTATCACTTTGGCTGAAAATTTGTTTGTATTTTTTTTGTAGGAAATTTATTTGTTGAAAATTAATTTTTTTAACTGAAAATTAAACTATTTGGTTGAAAGTTTGTCTTTTTTAGTTGAAAAGTCATCTCTTTTCTTGATAAAACGTATTTTTTGGTAGAAAATTATTCTTCATGATTCAAAATTAAGCTTCTTCTTCGAAACGTTATCTTTATCTTGGTTGAAAGGTATTCTTTTGTTAAAAATGCATCCTTTTGGATCAGAATTCATCTATTTCAGGTAAAGATTCATCATTTTAGTTTAAAATATGTTATTTTTTTCTGTAAAATTAATTTATTTACTGAAAATTTAACTATTCCGTTTTTGGTTGGAAATTTAATCTTTTTAATTCCAAATTCAACTATTTGGTTAAAAATTTACCTATCTTGTATGAAATGGAATATTTTTACTATGGACTTTAGGAATTTGAAACGGTTCAAATTGAATTTAATACAGGACCCACATTAATTTAACCTAAATATGCACTGAGTTTTAAGCATAAGAAGATAAAATGGAAATTTCTATAAATTATCATTTAAATTCATAGATTAATGTATTTTAATAAAATTCTCTTCATTGTAAAATAAGTTTTTTAATTTACTTGAAACTACCGTTTAAAATAGTAACCTTTACGAATGCATTTTGTAGTAGCATTAGTAATTCCTTTAGTAGATACAGTTACTAATTCATTTAGTAACTTATTCTTACTCATTGAAATAGTAGATTTTTACTAATTACTAGTAAACGAATCGGCACTATTTGAATTAGTAGAAAACTATTCCCAATTAGTAGTTTTCTACTCATTCAGATTTAAAGAGCAAATAAAGGAATCATATTCAAATAAATAAGAGTCACAATTTTCATTGCATTTATAGAAAATTTATTTCATTGTAGTCCGTTTCTACACCCGTGCAAGTGGGGTTGCCACGCGGTGGGGTTCCCCCGATCACAAAGAGAATTTATGAGGGAAAAAAGTCCTTTTATCGTATGTAATAAGTACAACGATAAGATATGCGCGTAAGGTGGCGGATACGAAAGAGCGAGTGCAAATGAGCTTCGTTTTACATTCGTCTACCGCATAAATACGTGTGCATACAACTCGGGACATAAATTACAATTACTATGATGATGATGATTATTATTATTATTTTTTATAACTTTGAGCGCCTTTAATATTCATGAATGTAGTTTTCATGCTAAAGTTCAAGTTGAGGTCAACCTTGACCTCTTCTGACGTTTTAAAGTATTGTTTCCTCATTTTAATATACGAGTTTCCTCTAGTGTGTTTTTCACAGAATAATGTTTTCATATTCTTTTCGAATGTCAGAAAGTTTCTCTTAATTAGAATCCGGGATGTATAGTCCGTTTATTCTATTTTTAAGAACACATGTATAATTACAATTATTCCTTTAATTGTGGGACGTACGAAAAAAGGGGTGAGTCAAAATAATTAATTTCAATAGGATACACTGTTCTCAAGTTTACTGTTCTATGGGAAAATGAATTAATTTTGGATTGCAAAGATAAAGAATGCCATATTTTTAATGAGGTAGTTTATTATTTGGAAGGTTCTTTGTTCTTTGTTTATTGACACATTCAGAAGAATACTTAACTGTTCTTCTAAACGCCTGACGCGTTTAAGGCAATTAGATGAGAAGAACCATGGAGAATTAAAACACACATTAAATGGCTATCTTACATTTTATTGTTATTTTCACCTAATTAATGAAATTTACGTTTACAAAATAATAAGAATAATTATTTTATGTCATATATTTAAAAAGTTTAATTTTTAAATGAAAAAGAGTAATTTTCTACAATACAGTTGAATTTTCAAACTGAGAATATTAAGTTTCTACAAAAATGTTCATTTTAAACCAATCAGTTAAATTTTCAGCAAAAAAGTTAAATTTTCAGTTAAAAATCGAATTTCAGCCAAAAAAGAACGAATTATCAACACAGAAGATTAATAATTTTTTATGTTCATTTTTTGTCTACTGGTTTAAAATCAATATTTTTGAATATTCATTACTTAAAAATTGTGAACAAATGCTCTCTCTCTCCCCTGGGATTCGAGCCCAGGTCTTTTAGATTGTCGGTCTGATGCTCTAACATAATAGTTGAATTATCAACTAGGAAGATTACTTGTCTACCAAAAAGATGAATTTTTAACAAATTACATAAATTTTCAACCAAATAGAGTGAACAATGTATATTAGGCTAGTTTCTAAAAAAATTTTAACTGAACAATGGAATTTCGAACCTAAAAAAGATAAATTAATAACCAAAAATTGTGTACTTCAAGTTTTATTTAAGAGAAATAATTTTCGATAAAAAACGAATTTTCCACCAAACAGTTAAATTTTGTACCAAATAGTCCAATTTTGTAATCCGAGAATATGAATTCTTATCAAGAAAGATAATTTTCATCAAACCAGTAGAATTTTCAACAAAATAGTTAAATTTTTAGTAGAAAAAAAAAGAATTTTCAACCAAAAAAAACGAATTTTCAACACAGAAGATTAATTTTCTACTAAAAAAAGCCAAATTTTCAAGAAAATAAAAAAATTTATATCATAATAGTTGAATTTTCAACCAGGAAGATTACTTGTCTACCAAAAAGACTTGTTATTAACAAATTGCATAAATTGTCAACCAAATAAAGTGAACGATGTATATTATGCTGATTTCTAAAAAAATTAACTGACCAATGGAATTTCTAAACTAAAAAAGATAAATTACTAACCAAAAATTGTATACTTCAAGATTTATTTAAGAGAATTTATTTTCGATAAAAAACTAATTTTCTACCAAAAAGTTAAATTTTGTGCCAAATAGTCAAATTTTCAATCCGAGAATACGAATTCTTAACAAAAAAGTTAATTTTCAACGATCCAGTTGAATTTTTAACAAAATAGTTAAATTTTCAGTTAAAAGAATTAATCATCTAAAAAAAGCGAATTTTCAACTTAATAGTTTGAAAACTGGATGTGATGTTAAGTTTTAAAAGACTCTAACTAAACAGTGGATTGAATTTACCTTTAATAGAATTAATCTGCAATACAAAACTAAATTTTCTACGAAACAGTTTAATTTTGTACCAAATAGTTGAGTTTTCCACCAAAGTGTTGAATTTTAAAGCAAAAAGATAAATTGTCTACGAACCAGTTGAATTTGCAACCAGAAAATATGAATTTTGAACAAAAAAGTTAATTTTTAACCAACCACTTGAATATTCAACAAAATAGTTCAATTTTCAGTTTAAAAAATTAATCTTTAATCAAACAAAAACGAGTTTTCAACTAAAATTATGAATCTTCCACCAAAACATTAACTTTCAAGAAAGTAGTTCAACTTTTAACCAAGCAGTGAAATTTTCAACCTGAAAAGATGAATTTTTAACGCAAAATGTAATAGTTTATATTTTAACAAAAAATATTATAATTTAGAATAAAAAGTTTGATTTAACCAACAAGAACAAACTTTGAACAAAATAATTAAATCCTCAACTAAAAGAGATTAATTTTCAACAAAAAATTTGAATTTTTGCCTGGAAAATTGATTTTATACCAAAAAAGATGAATATGCAACAAAATGCATAAATTTTCAAGCAAGTACTTAAATTTTTTGCCAAATTATTGAGTTTTTGAGCCAAAAGTAAGAATTTTCTACAAAACAGATGAATTTTCAACAAAAAAGTTAATTTTGAACCGAAACGGATTAATTGTTATTCAGACAATTGCATTTGTACCCAAAAAGGTGAAATTTTTACACAGAAAGAGACGAATTTTTAACAACAACAAAATTTGTGTAGTCTTCATGAAAGAAAAAAAGTTTGAATCGAATTATTGAATTTTTAAGTCAAAAACACGAATTTTCAACAAAAATTTTGAATTTTCAACGCAGAAGTATGACTTTTTAACTAAATTGTTTAATTTTCAACAAAGAAATTAGATTTTGCACCAAATAATAACATTCTTAAACAAAAAAAGATTAATTCTTAACTGAGTCCGAGGCTTAATCATTAAATCAGAAAATCAGGAACAAACATTTATATTAATTAAATATTAAATTTATAATAATTATTATTACAAATTGCAAGAAATTAACTACTTTAAATTAAATGAAAATTGCTTATTTTTGAGTAAATGGCTAAATTTATTTTTTAACATGCTTCATTATTTTGAGCTCTGAATACACGATTTTCCTACAATTTGATAAATTTTGCTATTTCAAATTGTAACTTGTGCAAGGAAAATCTTAAACTCGGTTATTTTACGTTGTAATATTTACTCAATACCGCAACAAAAAAGTTTTACCTTTGAAACCTGCAAAAACATGAACTTAAATAAGAAGCCTACCTAAATATATGACATAACATAATTATTTCTATGATTTTTTAAGAGTTTATTTAATTATTTAGATGAACTAAAAAATAACAATCAAATGTTAGATAGCCATTTAATGTATATTTTAATGGCATAAATGAATCCCAGTTTCTTAAAAATATAGGGGAAATTGGGGAATTGTGAGACAAACTTATATTAAGCACCATAACTTCAATAAAAATAAAAATATTTGCAAATTTTCAAACTGAATTTGTTACTGGGTGGGAGGACCTAACTTCTCGTTAAAGCGGTTTTTCGAAAATGCTATCTGCCGGCAAAAAAGTTCATGTTGAAAAAAATATGCGATTTTGGGATTGTCAAGAAAGTTGGGGAAATGTGAGACACCGTCTGATTTAAGTCAAAAATGAAAAATATCGATACAAAATATTTATTGAATGTTTGGAAATGACATGAAATTTATTTTCATTAAAAAAAAGCAAAAAAGAACAGGCAAAAAAAACAAACAAACAAAAAACAACAGCAAAAAAAAACAAAAAAAAACAAAGAACAACAAAAACACTGTCTCAGAATTCCCCAAACGCTTCGATTTAGAAGATGGCAAATAATGGTTCACTCATTGAATGTTCATGCAAAATTCCTTCTGGGAGTCGAAATATCAATGTCATACAAACACGAATGTACTAAATAAATATTTGTAAATTTTTTCCCAAGTGGTGTTTGCACAGAGCTAACAAGTTCGTGTACACACACCAAGTACTACTAGAAAAATTAGCTTGGGTTATGAAAAGAAGATGACCGCCATGTGCATCCGTAACTGTTCGTGTTCAAATTTGGTGAAAAGTTGACGTGTCTCACAATTCCCCATGTCTCACAGTTCCCCAATTTCCCCTATGCATTTTTATTGTTTCCTAGCCCCGGGTAGAAACCCTTATAATTTTAGGAGGGTGTCCGCCCATCCGTCCGCCGTACGAACCAATATGGAAATAGGACACAAAACTAACATGGTACCCAAAATTTAAATAGGGCCCAAAATTGTCATGGAGCCCTAAATTTTCATATGGTCCAAAACTGACATGGGACCCAAATCGACAAAGGGTCAAATATAGAAATGGGGCCCGAATTTGGTATAGGGCCGAAAAATAGGCGTAGGGCCCAAATTTAGCATGGGACATCAAGTTGACATACGGCCCAGAGATGACATAGAACCCAAATTTGGCATAGGGTCCAACAATAGACATAGAGACAAAAATATACATAAGGTCCAAATTTGACATAGGGCCCAAAAGTAAACATAGGACCCAAATTTAGCATAGGGCACAATGTTGGCATAGGGCCAAAAGTTGACAGAATCCAAAATGGGCATTTAGCCTAAAGCTGACATGTGACCCAAAATTGACCAAGAACCCAATACGTGCATAGGGCCAAAAATTGACATGGGGCCAAAAATATAAGTACCCAAAGCTACAAAACCCTTTTCCTTGTAGGGAATAGGCGCTCGGCGCTTACTTTGACTCTTTGACTAATTTTTATTATTAATCATCAAAAAGGTTTTTTTTTCATGAAAATAAATGACTTCCTTTATAACAGCTGACTAATCAAATGTGAAAGGCATAATTATACGCCAGACAAAGTTTAAGGTCAATAGTGCCTCGATTACCTATAATTTCTTCAACTTCACAGTGTCTTTCTTGAATTTTGTTAATACCAGCAATACCAGCATACATTTTTGACATTCATCAGTTTCCTTACGAAATACCAGTTCGCAATACAAATTATGCTTCAGGTAATGAATGTTTTTTCTTTATTCTATGCTGCATACAAGACATTAATTTATGGGACTAAGGTACTAGAGATGGGGGTATTTAAATTAAAGAAACTTGTCGATATGGAACTTAAGAGTTGAAAAAGGTCTACAATTTCTTCTCATGTGCACTTTTCGACACATTATCTGTTCTCAAAAATAATTTTGAATGAACCTTATAGAGTCGGCCGAAAATACAACATTCTGTAAATCGAAAATTATACTAAGAAAAGTAGTTTATTAGATTCTCTCGAAATTTCAAAAGAATTTTTTCAGCTGGGTTTAAGGACTCTGTTTATGATAACTCAGGTGGAAATTCACGACTGGCCCAGTACTGGCCCAGTATAGTTTACAGGAGTTCCAGCACTGTGCGCTTGTAGTGGGCCAATACTGGCGTGTATGCATTGAAAATGGTAAAATTCTTCAAAAATCTTCAAAATAATTAGAGGTCCTACAAATCTTAATCTTCTCTCCTTGAATTGTTGAAATCCCTTGAAATAAAATTTAATTTATTTCGTACAGTATAAATCATTTGAAATCCATTGAATACACTCAAAAAAAATTCTAGTTGAATTAACCAGAATTCTGATTAATTCAACCAGAATAGAGTGTTAAATATGCCCTTACTATAAATTCTGGTTAAAAGTATCAGAATTTTCTGGTTGGCAAGTTTCTGGTTAATGTTACCAGAAATTCGGGTAAATTTAACCAGAATTTCTGGTAAGGGTAACCAGAAATCTTTACTAGACAGTTTTCTGGTAGCTTAAGGATACAACGTTCTGGTCAACTTAACCAGATATTCTGGTAAACTTAACCAGATGTTCTGGTAAGCCCAACCAGATATTCTGGTAGCCATCGATGTTCGACTATCGAATTTCGATACTTTTCTACCTTCATGGACTCTTCCTAACCCCCTCTGAAATTACATGGACTGCGTCCCAAAGGAAATAATCTAACGAAAGTTTCCGATAACCGACTACAGCAACTATGTTCCGCTTCTCTTAAATATTTATCTCTCTATAATCTATATGTGGATATATTAATAAATGGTTATAGATTCAAGACTCGAAGCAAAATCAGCATATTTTTGATGCAGTCTGTTTCTGAAACTATTCGTTAAGACTATTTTGTTTGGGATTTCACATAATATGCACTTATATCACTTGGTCAATACCAAAATTCTCGAACATTCACTTTGTTTATTTATTGTCTAAAATGTTAATATTTTCGAGAATATTTGTCAAAGCCACCCAAAAAATATGTGCTTGGTTTAGAAGTATCCCTGTACCACTGACATTTAGACAGATAACAGGCAGTTTTTTTAAACACAACTAAATTCACGGTTCACTATAATTATTTATACTTATATAACAGAAAATAAAATTAAAAAATCGCGATTGTTCGAGAATTATTGGACATTTATGACAAAGCGTCACTTGACCCATCCAGCAACACGACATGAGACAAAAGCTAGATTTCTGAAACCGACGCAAGAGCGCGACACTTCTGTTACCAGAAATATTAACCAGAATAGTTTTAACCAGAAAAAATCAACCAGAGTTAATTAATAGAATTTTCTAGTCATATTAACCATAATTTCTGATTAAACTAACTAGAAATTTTTTAACCAGACGCGTCTAGTAACTTTAACCAGAACTT
>CAKNWT010207045.1:463-11520 GCA_932066315.1 Andricus coriarius | reverse complement strand
GGAAAAATATAAAAATATTAAAATATAAAAAACATCTCCCCTGATAACAATTTCTGTAAGTCAAAGTATAATTTTTTTATATATGATCGAATTTTAGTGAATTTTTCATTTTTCTATTTAACAATTCTAGAAGCCTTCACCGAAATTAATTATTTGCAACAGATGAGGTGCTAGTTTACAACATTATTTCCCACTTCATTTTCCCATTCATAAAAAATATTGTAGAACATTTAGCTGAATCTATACATGCATAATAAGAATTTTTTATGGGAAAATGATATGGGTGAAAATCAAAATGTTGACAATATTCTGTCCCTGGAACATTATACGCTTCTGTTTCGAGAAATAAATTTCTTAATTACGTGGTTTTATGAAGCGTATTTTATCCAATAATCAACATAAATTCGATTAAATATGAGTAAATGTCATTCGGTAACATGTCCCTAACTGCCTTCTTTCAAATTTATGGCGTTATATCTTTTATAAGAAAGGTTAAGATCTATAAATGCTAAATACACGTATTATACAGAATTAATTGCAGAATTATAACATAAAGCTTTTTTCTCGTTTCCAATTATAGTTTCAGAATTATAATTGCTTTTTAAATATCTCCGAGTTTTTATGTCATGCCGTAAAAAACAATTTTTCATTAATTTTATGACATAAAAGTTAAAGTTGCATAATTAAATTGAATAATTATTGAAGACTATTCAATGTACTACAAAATTTAAAGATTAATTATAATTAACATGTCTTTGTTTAACCAAAATAGCCGATTCTGAAACCCGAAATAGATCGTACAAGAATTCTTTGTCATCCGGTAACACAGTTTTATTATTAAAAGAAACATTTATATTATATAGGTTATAGGTGATATTTATATAGGTTAATTCAGACTCAAAATGCTCTTGAAAACGATACAATTTTTATTTCATAACCGGCAACGCAGAAGACACTTCCTACAGATAAAGTTAGTTATGAGAAACGGAGATTAATCGACATTCCCCTTATTTTTGAATTCAAACTTAAAAAAAAAGCGAAAATCTTCTAAAGTAAAACCACCCATAAGGCTTTTTTCATGCGGACACCCACATTTTTTCTTAGACCAAACGTTTTTAAAATAATAATTCTTTAAAAAATGGGTATTTCAAAGTGGCCCTTAATTGAATGAACTAAAACTGAGGATATGAAGTAGGTTTGAAAATATAATCATTTAAATCAATAAAGCAAGTACAGGCACAGTTTACATTTTAACGAGCGCTGAACATTATCAAGGGGACTGGAGTGAGACGAGAGTTCAAGGGCTCTCTGAAAGGTCGTCTAGCTTAAAACTCTCACGATACTCTATATAGTAAACAATTTAATATAAAATTATAGGTCTAAATCATTTTTCAGAAGCTTCATACTTTTAGGAATTATTCTGCACAAAATATACCTATAAGAGCTCTACTTACAATAATAATAATATTAAAATGCAAAATGCATCTCTCAAGAAATGGTATACGCTCATTTTGGACAAGCTGAATATTTGACAGTCTCGATTATGTTCAACTCAAAGAAACTTGCCTTCTTCGGTTTTAAATTGTTTTTGTTTCTAAGCTGGGTAACAAATATTTTACGGCAAACAAGAAAAAATCGCTCGATCCATTTAAGAAAAAAAACTTAATAAAAAATGTTGTTCAAAGACCAAGAAGAAAATATCGCTCAACCAATGTTTAAAAAAATCCAGTTTAAAAATGGAAAATTTTGTTTTACATATAATGATGCTTTTTCTTTTCGGCCCAAATTTTTTATTTCTAGAATATGAAAAAACTATATTCAACGAAAAATGCGCATTTTATTCGAATTTATGAACAAATTCGTTTTGAAGTTTTTATTTTTAATTTTGTAAATTAACTTATGTAAGTTATCTGTAAATATGATTTCTGATACAGCTTTAACATTTAACCGATTGACACACGATATATGGAAATAGCAGTCAAATTTGTTTGCTGTGCTACAGAAAAACAAAGAAAATTATACATATTATATCCGATGTATTAAAAATGAAAGTTTTTGAGTTATTCGAATACAATGAAAAAGATGATCGTTTACCATCTGCAGTGGATGGAAGAGACATCTGGAGCTATAAAAAATAAAGCTCATCTTATTTCTCTGATTTACAAACTCTGAGAAGGATCACAAAGTCAAATTTTATTGTCCCATGTGATTGTCAAGTTTGTTATCTTGCATGAAAGTCCCCACTTCTAAAGTTTGGAAACTCTGAAAAGGGCCAAGTTTTACCTAAACGCAAAAAGATACTTGGGGATATTTCAAATCATAAAGTCAACCATAACTAGAAAAGAATATACGCGCTACGTCCGTAATTTCTTTTTCATACGAAAATTTTAGATCAAAATATAAAATTAATATTCATGAAAAAAGTTTACAATTTCATAGTATTTATTATCTCAAATAACAGAAAAGTAAAACAAGGACAATATTTTGTATACTTAACGAAAATGGATATCTTAACTTCAGAATTAATATTGTTTAACATTTTTGGATAATTTATAGACACTCAAACTGCTGCATTTTGGTTAAAAAGTACCTATTTCCGACGAAAAACACTAACATAATCTATAGCTACTAAAAATGTCAAGTATACTTTTTTTTGTCAAATGATTTTTTGTTGAAAATAACCGATTTCCGGTGAAAAACGCTAATATGCCCTATTTTCGTTATTTGTAGCAGCATACAAGTTATTGTTTAAATATTGTGAGTCTTCTTCTAAAATTAATGCGTTTTGTTTAAAATAACCGATTTCTAGGTAGAAAAGTAAATATAACCGGAACCGGAAATATAAATTAATAACCGGAACCTGTTGAAAAATTGAAATTTCGTATCGAACTACAATGATTTTTGTTTTTAAATATCAATTTTTCGTGTAAAACTCACAGTAAACCTGAAAGTATCGTTTTAGCTACAATGGGGTATTAAATTTATACGAAAATCTGTATCAATATCAATAAATAAAATTCTGTTACGCATTCTTGGGTCATTTTTTTGCAGATAAAATTAATACCTTCAGATTTAGTGTGTTACTTAAAATTTTTAAAAACTTATTAACCTTTAAAAAATAATGGTTTTCGTATAGAAATTTCAATTTGTGGTAAAATCGCTGACAAAACTGAAAAACGTGAATTGTTGAAAATTTTTAAATCTTTGACATCTAATCATTTTTCATTAAAAATTACCCATTTCCAGTGTAAAACGCTAACGTAGCCTAAAATTGTTAAAAATTAGAAGTCTTCTTTAAAAATGTATGATTTTATATTAAAATTCCTTTTTTAGAATACTAATTTTCAGGGAAAAGGACTAACATGAAACATGAATATAATATATTCACTAATTTATTGGTTAATTTGCAAGTTTTAATTGAACTACACAAGAGTATTAACTTTTTCTCAATTCGAATAATACTTCCTGTGATTTCTTTTATTAAAACAGATTATTTGCAGATTTAGTTTTAAAAAATTTGAAATTTAAGATATAAAGTAACTTCAACTAATGAAATGCTCGTCAGGTTTTCAACAACTACGATTGCGAGATTTTCAAGACATATCGTTACAACACTTTTTTTATATGGCTAAAAATAAACCAAAATTCGTTAAAATTCAATTTAAAAAATTGCATTTAAACGCAGTACAACACCTGTGCTTCCAATTTTAGCAAACTCAAACAAGCTGTCACTCGAAAAGCATTGTACGTAGTTCCTGTTAAGGTTTGGTTGCAAGAGGAAAATCTCATAAATTCAACTTATCTTCTCTCAAATGAATTACTTCACTTTAAAAATTTTAAGATTTACATCTCCACGTATAATATGTAAAAAGTTTTAAAGTTGCTCTAGAAGTTTTGTTCATAATTTTTTTTTTTGACGCACAATTTTACTGTCCGTTCAATTTTCCAGTAAATATTCTGTATTTGATTTTGCCACTTCTTCTTTACTGTTTGGATTCATCAATAAAATTGTAACGAAATATACACTGAAAGTTTTTATTGAATAGAAACCAATTTTATTGTATACTTATGTTAAGGCTCTAAATGTAAATTCGAAAACTTTCTCGCCTGTTAGTTTCATTCTCGACTCATTTATAGCTTTTAAAATTGTCAAGAAATTTAGGATAACATCGAAACTTCTGCCTAAGCTATTTAATCCCTTTATTACTTCTTCGGAACCATTTAAGAGAAATTGTCCTTACAATTTTAGCACTGACCAAGGTAAAGCTAACCATAAATTGTGAGACTTCGGTTATGCCGGTCCTAAGTAAATCTGGCAACAGAATGTCATCTGTTAGAATCGTCGCTTTACCTGAACTATTTGAAACATCTTGTCTATATTCCCTTCCACCCCAAAATTATCTTGGGTCCTACTCCTTTAGGTTAGTAGCGGGATAAGACGATCGAAAACCTAGGTACCTCAACTTGGCGAAGGTAATGAAGGGTCAGTCGTCAATGTACTGTCGTCGCGTCACATTGTATGTTCAGCACTTAGAATTGAATAAAGACTATCTTATACAAACTCAAAGTTCTTTACTCCACAAAATTAGATATATCAAATTAAGTTAGGGTATATCAGTGCAAGTATCGTAGACAATTTGCACTTTTTTCCAACTTATATGAGAGTAGTTTTCACTGCACTCTTGATTTTATTGCATTTATGTTTGCCATATCGATGAATTCTGTTCCATTTCAGCATTGTTATAATTATTAATTCCATAATAATAATATCATTGACACTTTGAATATAAAGCTCTTCTAATAATTAGCAGTGGAAAGTGAATGCAAATAATGAAATCTATAATCTATATACATAAAGTTATCAGGAGACAATTCCTGAAAGAACAAAAGAAATTTAGTACACTGGAAAAAATGGTTTTGCTGTCCCAGCTAGAAGTTTAGCTGGATTTCGTCTTCTAAGAAAATATATATGTGTTCCCTAAATTTCTTGCTGTGCTACATAAATAGCTAGCTGTGTTAGCTAATGTTGCCATCTAAAAATTATCTAGCTAATTTATCTAGATCATTTCTAGACGTCAACATTTAGCTAAAGCAGCTAGATATTTAGGTAGCACACCTAGATATTTAGGCAACACAGCTATATTTTCTTAAAAGATGAAATCCAGCTAAACGTCTAGCTGTAATAGCTAAACCATTTTTTTCAGTGTAGGAACAATACATGAAGCTTTTTGGAATGCAATCAATTCAACAGAGTACGATATACAAATTGACAACTTCTATATCGAATAGCTATTTTCATGAATTCAAAAAATGTTTCACACTGTTAGAAAAATCGGTATTAAATTTAATACAAATGTATATTAAGTCATTTGCATACACGGTAATTGAAATTGAATATATATTCAAATATGAATAGCTGTACACTTTATAGTTAATATAATATACAGGTTAGTATAGCAAAGTGCTTTTATTTCTTTAAATCTTATCAAAGATTCGCAATTGAAATAATAATCTAGGATTCCTCGATTGAATTGCTTTTTAAGATCAAAGTGCAACGTACATATGGAACTCTTTCCAAAATTTGCCCTGAATGGTAGAAATTTAATGTGAGTACAGTTGATTGTAGGTTAGGTCTGTCATAACTTTTCGACTTGAAATACAATTTTATTTTTGATTAATTATAAGAAGGTATCATGTTTTATTATTAAGAATCGAAAATTACTGTTAATCATACTTTAACTTTGTGTGAAATGGAATTATCTAAGCGATTATCATGAATTTATATGAAATTTAGTAAACACGCACCTAAACAGCGATTTCATATGCTTGAGATATTAATTTTAATAGACATTGGTATTTCAAATTTAATACTATTTTTAACAGTGTACTTTCGCAATGTATATAATATTTAGAAATGCAAAATAATATTAAAATTTCCATATATTTTATTTATAAACAGGGAGGTGAATACACGGGTATCCTGAGCCTGTAAAAACGTGGATTAAGTTAAATAAAAAAATTTCTTTTTGTACAATTAATGAAATTTTAATTTTTTTATCCATGTATTCGTAGAAAGAAAAATGAAATATTAAGTCGCTGGATATGAAATACTTTTCAATTAGAATATTCAAGTTGAGAAGCCCTGATAACTGAGGAGCTTCGCTATCCCGAGAATCGCACTTATTTACTGATAGGCGTCGTGAAGGGTGGAAAAAAGTGAGTTTAATTTTGCGCGATCGCTTTAAAGGGTGGTTTACCCTCAGTGCGAGTCGTAAGCAACTTTAGGTCCGGCGGGGTGTGGCATCGCGACGCGACGGCGCCATTCAGTTGACTTTCACCCCTTCCACCCTCCCTCATCAGTGTCCTCGCACCCCTATGAGTCTGCCACTAGTTCCTGAAAAACCTTCGCTAATTTCCATTCACGATAAAAATTAAACTTTCTCAATACCAGAAAGCAAATGACAAATCTCTTATAAAAAAAAATCTCAAGGGGTGGAAAAACACTTTCACTGTACTTATTTACCAATTATCTCATGATAATTGATATTATTTTCTTATATGTGTATTTCATTATTTCTTCTACTACAAATTTTTTTTACTAATGAGGACATTTTTGTCATCTTTTTAAAAAGGCTCTAAAACCTGAATATAGATAACATGACCTTTTACTAGCTGATATGACGACATAATGTTACTTCAATATTCCTCAATTTTAGTTATTTTTAGATTATTATACAATGAATGATGTAATACTAATATTTCTTGTCATTTTTAGTGATACTAAAAATCTCTACCTAGCTAAATATTTATATCGAAATTAAAAGGGATTTTGGGTGCAGTCTGTAGTGTAGGACTGGAACCTTCCCTTTAAGGTCACTCCGAGATTTATTAAACCCGAAGGAAGGGAAAAAGGCGCGGTTGAGTTTCACTCTCGAATTTAATGGTGTGAATTTTTCTCGTATTTTCTATGCTCGAGGTTTTAAACTTTTCTACCCTCTACGAAGTAATCGGATACACGAGGATGTCCCTTTGCAACGCTTTTTTTAAATTTGCTGACCTTATTTCTCTCCTCAACTAATTTCGAATTTACACAACAATTTCCAACTGCTACTGGAAGCTAGAAACAAAATTAAACTACTCTGTCACGTGTTGGATTCCGTCACAAGAGAGAAAAGTTAGAAATCGAGTTACTTCCGAGTACTTTTTTTATATTTGCTGTGCAAAGTCTACACCTTTACCGCTTCCTGATAACGTCGGACTAGAAAAGTCTCTTTGTTAAATAAAGAAGGATAAGGGAATATTTCACGTGAACCCTACCTCAAAATTCATCAAACCTTTATAATTTTTATTATAAATAAAAAAATAAAAGTTTAGAATACAATAGTTTAGGTTCAAGTTATTTTGACTTTCGTATTTTCACTTCCGCTGTATGTAAAAGCGGAAATCATTGTGTAATTCTAATTATCAAATGCGGATTTTAATTTTAAAAATATGCCAACGAAATAGAGTTGGTATGAGAATCTTTCATGGAATAAAGTCAGTCTGGATTGTATTAGAATTACAGCTGTTTACTAAAGCATAGCTAACAACATAAAAATACGAGTATATAAATTGTCAGAAAAGAACTCTAAAGTTTAGAATATCCCTAAAATTTCAGAAGGGGCTATTCAAGTACAGTCGAATCTGGATTGAATGCCGGTTTTGGGGCTGACCTTGACATTAAATCCAGTCACGGAACTATTTTGTCTCTCTCCTGTTTTATCTCTTTCCTGTTTCTCTCACTGTTTTGTCACGCCTGAGTGCACACCGAACATCCCCCCGCAACGCCTCTCACGTATCCACACGGCGCGGCGCGGCGACAATTCTCGGAAGAACACAATCAAGGGGAACTAAATCCCGGTTTCAGCGTATTACGTGAGCATTTTGAGAGGAAGGGGAAATTATAAATAGATTCTTAGTGTTGTACATTTCTAATGCAAAAATATGCTAACCAGGGGGGTGGGGGGTTTAAGAAAAGGGAAAATTATGCTTACGTACGGCCCCGAACATTTCAAATAAAGTAAACTAATATATAAATAAAGTACAAAATCCAGCCATTCAAATTTGTATTTTTATAATTTTAAACGAGTACGCAATGATATCATTTGATATAAAGAATAGCTTTTAACTTTGCATGGGGGATTGCAAAAAAAGTTGACCATTTCAGACAATGAGATTTACAAAAACAAAAAAATTTCTAAACTGCTTAATTTTACCTTAGAGAGTAAAAGAATATAAAACTGAGAGATCAAGGAATGTATTTGTGATGACAATATTATGTGATGTGTGACAATATTATTTATTTAAAAATATTACTCAGCAATTATTATTGATTTTTAATTTGTAGGTTGCGACAGGTGCGTGAGAAGACATTTTGCGTACTTTTTTATTCATAATTTCTAAACGAAGTTGTCTAAAATTTTGAAACTTTATTGAGTTGTGATTTTATATAAGTACTCTACTGCGCTACAATCGAAAATATTTCAAAGTTTCTCATTTTTTCTCAATTTTTTCAACATTAACAATAATTTAGTGACATTTTTGTGAATTCAATAATTTGTTGCTTTTTTGCTTGTGATACATACAGGGTATTTTTTTATTTTAAGGCATTGAAATATCTCAGGAATACGCATCCAACGAAAAAATGTCCATAATAACAACTTTTTATTTTCGAGGGAGAAAGGCGACTCGGCAAGAATTCACCCCATACCCCACCACCGAGGGGCGGGACGGGGGTTGACTTTAAAATTTCAATCGAGAAGTTATGTGTTTTATTGCAGATTCAGATTCTCCATTAAAAATTATGTAACATTTATTTCAAAACATCTTTTTCGATTCTCGCCAGATGGCGATGCATTGGCGAAAAATGACATTGTTGACTAATCAAGGAATGCATTTCCAAACGAAAGATTAAAAAAATACAAACAATCGGTTTGTTTGGGTTGGTTAGTACGAGTTGGTTTGTTTAGGTTGGATTAAATATCTTAGTTTCTTGGACTTTGGTGGTTTAGTTGTGCTTTTTCGTTCATTTAGGTTGGATTGGTTGTGTTACTTGCGCTCGTTTCTATTAGATGTGTTGGTTACGTTCGTTTCGGTTCGCTTTGTTGATCGCGTTCATTTAATTTTGTTGTGTTGGTCGGGTGCATTTGGGTTGGTCGCATTGGTTGCATGCGTTTGCGTCAGTGTTGTTGGCTACGTTCGTTTGGGTTTTGATTAACAGTGTTGGTTAACACATCCAAACCAATCCAAGCAAACCTAACCAGCCTAACCAGATCAACCCAAACGAACGTAACCACGAACACTAACCCAAACGAACGCAATCAATGCCGCCAACCCAAAAGCACGCAACTAACACAACAAAATCAAATGAACGCAATCAACAAAGCGATCCGAAATGAACGTAACCAACACATCTAACCGAAATGAACGTTAGCAACACAATCAATTCAACCTGAACGAACGTAAGTAGAACAACCAAACCACCCAAATCAAAGAAACTAAGACACCCAATCGAACCCAAACGAACGTAACTAAGATACCAAATCAAACCCAAACGAACGTAAGCAATATAGCGAACCTAAACAAACCAACCCGTACTAGCAAACCCAAACAGACCGTTTGTCTTTTTTATCTTTCGTTTGGAAGCGCATTCCTTGAACAGTCAACAATGTCATTTTTCGCCAATGCATCGCCATCTGGCGCGAATCGAAAAGAAATTTTTAAATAAAACTTTCGTATTTTTTTAATGAGAATCTGAGTCTGCAATAAAAAGTATGGATTGCCACTTGAAATTTTAAAATCCCCCCTTTCCGCCCCCAGGGGGTGTGGTGTGGGGTAAATTTTTAAGCAGTCGCTTTTCCACTTCGAAAATAAAAAGTTTTTATCACAGACATTTTTTTCTTTGGATGCGAATTTCTTGAGATATTGCAATGTCTCAAAATAAAAAAAAACACCCTGTATATTGAAAGTACATTCAATTTCATGTGTAATGAACTTCTTTTACTTAGAATTGGTTGAAATTTCACTGAGTTGTCGAGCATTATTTGTAGCGTTTTCTATAAGATTCCAGACTTGTCACTATTAGCCCTTAAAGAACAATTGGGGTTACTGTGACCCCACGGATTCTCCGATTGTCTTCGTTTTCTTTTTTTCAAGTATTTTTTTCGAATAATAAAATTATCACTGAGGCCTTGGAAATATTTTATTCCTATTTTGTATTGTTTCAACATCACTCATGATTTTTTCAGCCAAAAATACCATTTACTTTTGATCTCACTGCTATTTCAAGTCGGTGGGGTCAGTGAGACCCCATATGTCCTTTATGGAATTATTTGGAGATGTGTCCTTTAAGAGTTAGAACTGACAAGGAGAGGACGCGAGATGGGAATCGTCGATTCGACTGGGACTTTGCAGGATGAAAGTACATCAAAATCCATTAGGGGCGTATTTTTTATTTCGATCTAATGGGCCTTAGAGCGGCGACCCGGGCTGGCGGACTTGGGCGCTTACTCACAGTCGGACACAATACTGTGATAAACGGAAAGTCCACAGGGTTTCTATGTCATCAGATATCATTTCTATAGAGTTTTTACGTAGATTGCGAATCTTAAAATTAAAATAATCCATCACGTAAAATTTTTGAAAAAAAACGGGGACAGACAGTAACAAAAAAAATCGTTTTTGTCGCTTTTTGGAAAAGTTGTTAAACACTATAGTCCAGCGGATAGTGACTATTTTTCAAGTGAATCATGCAAATTATGTCACAAGCAATTCTATATTTTTTTATGTAGGTAAAACCACAAAAACATTTTGAAGGCGAGAAACATCCGCATGTTATTAAAAATATAAATTATATTTTCCGTTCAAACTATACAAGATACGGAAAAATGATAAGAACCCAAATTGTTCATCTCAAAACTATCTATGATTTTTTACTATATTATATACTATACATATTTTTTTATGAAAAACAATATATAAACTTGGTTTTTTACTTTTATCGAGTATTATTTGTAAAT
>CAKNWT010207037.1:393-10946 GCA_932066315.1 Andricus coriarius | reverse complement strand
TTTAACGAAGTAGTTCAACTTTCAACCCAAAATTCAAATTTTTAAATTAAAAAGATGGATTGTCAGTAAATAAAGCTTTTTCAGACAAGACAGAAAACAAATTTCATCCAAATTGTTAAATTTGCAAGCCAAAGACGGATTTTTTGTAAAAAAAGTTGCATTTTCTATCCGAAAATATGAATTTCAACCAAAAAGATTAGTTTTCTACCAATAAAGACGAATTTTCAACTAAAAAGATCTATTTTCAACAAAAAATGGAAGTTACATTTTCAACCTAAGAGATGAATCTTCAAACAAAAATTAATTTTTAGCAAATTGGTTCTGGTGGTCTCGACTCGATTTTCGAAGTTGAAGACTTGAGTTTCTGCGCATGACCAAGAAAACGACGTTCTTTAGCTGTGATTTGCGCCTTCTTTTCAAATAAAACAAATCACGTTTTTCAAAGTTTTTATTATATAAGAATAATTTTACACAGAAAATAAAGATTGGGAATTTATGGCAACAGAATTCCCGGATCTTTCAAAGAATTCCCGGCATTTTCCCGTATTTTTCAATGTTTTACAAAATTCCCGGCAAATTCGCGGATTTCCCGGTCGCTAGACACCCTGCTCTTATGAGTTAATATTATTTATTTTATAAAGTTTTACATTTTTCATCAAAACTAAAGGCGTTAACCCAATTGAACTAATTATTATTTTTGGTACATAACCAATTTTTGTTAGATCAATAAAATCGCTCAAGTCTGGAAAGTAATAAGGGATTGAATTGACAAAATTAATTTTTTTAAATAAATCATGCATATAAATATATTCAAATACCAGCAAAAATAATTAAACCAACTTCAGGCCGAGTAGAGTCCGAAATCAAAAAGCGTGCAATGAAAAATTAACTTTATTTTTTAATAAAAACTTCCAGTTTTCAAACCTATATTTTAAAATTATTAAAAATGAACTTAAAGTTTGATTTAAAATTTTATTCTTCAGTCTAAAAATTATCGACATTCCTATATATTTATGGAAAACTTCACAGACTTTTTCCTATTCCCCTCTTTTTCGCGCTTTACCACTCAAATACGAACTGAATTAATAGAACCCAAAAATAAATCTAACTATTTTCGCTTAAAAATTTTATTAGTTGGTTAAAAGTGGAATTATGTTATTGAAAATTCAACAATTTTATTAAAATGTCATACTTTTTAGTTGAAAACTCAACCATTTTCTTGAAAATTCATATTTTTGACTTGAAAATTCAAAAATTTATGAAAACTTTTTTTCTTTCTTGACTAAGAAATATTTTTTTGATTGAAAATTCAAATATTTTGTTGAACATTTATCATTTTGGTTTGAAAATTCATCTCTTTCGGTAGAAATTGAACCTTTTTGTTGAAAACGCAACTGTCTGGTTAAAACTTAAGCTGTTTCGATTAAAAATTAACTTTTTTGTTGAAAATTAACTTTTATGTCGAAAATTAACTATTTTGTAAAAAATTCATAGTTTTAGCTCAAAATTTCAACAATTTGGTAAAAAATTTAACTATTTGGTTGAAGATTTATGTACTTTTGTTAAAGATTTATATTTTTTGGTAGAAACCCCATTTTTTAGTTAAAAATACAAGTGCTTGATTAAAAATTAATCTGCTTCTGTCGAAATCCAACTTTTTTGTTGAAAATGCACATTTTCGGGTTAAAAATTCAACCATTTTGTAGAAAATCAAAATATTTTGCAAAAAATTCGTATTTGCGGCACGAAAATCAAGCAATTTGAAAATTAATTATGTCCAATCAAAATTTCAATAATCCATTTTTGGTTGAAAACTGATCTTTCTTTGTTTAAAACTTCTACTATTTATACCAAACTCTTTAGAAACGAAAAAATATAAATTAAAAATTATTTAAATAATATTTGGACTACTATTGCATACATTGTGCACACGATTTAGTTGAAAAATTATATAATTTATTGAAAATTCGTCTTTTTTGTAGAAAATTGAACTATTTGGTTAAAAATGATGTATTTTGTTGAAACTTAATGCACTTGGTTAAAAGTTTATGTATTTTGTAGAAAATTCATCCTTTTGGGTAAAAAAAATCAATTTTCCTGGTTGGAAATTAAACTATTTAGTAGAAAATTTTTTTTTTTTTTTTGGAAATTCCTTTTTTTTTTGTAAAAAATTTAACTGTGTGGTTGCAAATTAATCTGCTTTAGTTACGGATTCAACTATTTTTGTTGAAAATTCATCTGTTATAGTTAAATCCAACCGTTTTTGTATTTTTAATTAGATTTTTTTATTACGTATCAACTATTACACTTTCCGTCGAAAATTCATAATTTCAGGTTAAAAATTCAACTAAATTAATTGAAACTTCGTTTTTTTTTGTTAAAAATAAAGTTTTTTAACTGAAAATTCAACTATTTTGTTGAAAATTCGTCTTTTTGGCTTAAAAATTCATCAATGTAGTAGAAAAATCAACTATTTGGTACAAAATTAAAATGTTTTTTAAATTTTCATTTTCTTGGTTGTGAATCAATTTTTTAAACTGAAAATTTAACTACTCCATTTTTGATTGAAACTTTATATTTTTAATTGAAAATTGACCTCTTCTAGTTGAAAATTCAACTATTGGATTGAAAATCGTGTTGAAAATTCGACTTTTTTGGTTGATGGTTGATCATTTTAGTTAAAAATTTTTTTTTCGGGTTATAAATTAAATTTTTTAACTAAAAATGTAATTATTTTGTCGAAAATTCATATTATTAGATTAAAAATTCAACTGTTTTACTTATTTTACTATTACTTATCATTATATTTGGTATTTTTTGTAGAGAATTCGTTTTTTTATTGAAAATATATTCTCCTAAATGAAAATTTAACTGCTCCATTTTTTGTTAAACATTGATCTTTTTCAGTATAAAAATTCAAATATTTAGTTGGAAACTTTTAGAACAGAAAAAAATATAAACTGAAAATTAATAAAATAAAATTTGGACGAGCATCACATCCACTTTTCAAGTTTTTCAAAATTTAGTCGAAAATTTGTGCAATTGTTTGAAAATTCGTCTGTGCGATAGAAAATTAATCTTCCTGAAGAAAAATTCAACTTTTTTGTATGCAGATCGCATTTTTGACTTGAAAATTCAACATTTTGGATCAAATTGTTTTCTTTATTGACTGAAAAATCTTTCTTGGTTGAAAATTCAACTAATTAGATAAAAATTTATATATTTTGTTGAAAATTCGTCTTTTTTATTAGATAATTAATCTTTTTGGTTAAAAATTGGATTATTTAGTTGAAAATTTAATCTTTTTTTTTGAAAATTCAACTGTTTTGAAGAAAGATTGTCTCTTTGGTTTAAAAATTCAACATTTTGGATGACATTTTTTTTCTCTACTGACAGAAAATTCTTTCTTGGTTGAGAATTCAAGTCTTGCTGAAAATTTGTTCTTTTGATATGAAAATTTCTCTCTTTTGGTACAAATTGTATCTTTCTTGGTTAAAAATGCAACTATTGGGTTGTAAATTTCTCTTTTTTGGTAGAAAATTAATTTCTTGTGATCAATAAAATCCAGAATTATTTGAGTACTTGTTTGATTCCTTGTCGAAGGAGAAAACCGATAAGCCAAACTGTACGAGAAGGAAATCCATTGAACCGGATCTAATTTTGGAATAATACTGTGCAGGCGTGTCAAAAGCTGTGGCATCTGGTCCTGTATTTAATCCAGTAAACTCTGTATCGATGCATAAAAACGAGGCTTCCTCTAAAACTTTGTCAAGCTCTGACAACACTTCTCGAAAATCTGTAAAAAGAAGTTGCATTAATTCAAAAGATTTTTTCAACTCTTTTTTTCAACTCTTCAATAGTTAAGGTATTTTAACAAAAAAATAAATAAATAGGTGTCGTAGGGAATTAAGAAATTCAGCGTTTTGACTAAAACCCCAGGGGATTAGCTAAATGAGAGAGTTTAGGAAAATATTCCATTAAGGTGTTAGCTTTTCTCTTTCAAGTTATTTTGTCTAAATTGTTAAAGCCTTTTAGGTACTTAGAAAACGAAAATTTTTCCGAAAATGGGTTTATTCCATAAAAAATTCTTTAAAAATCAAGTACACGCTGTGTTAAAAGGCTTAGTTTAAAATCCAGGGTGACCGTTTTAATCGAAGAAAATAATTCACGGTCATTTCCCAGTTTGCAAACATTTTTCACGGTCAATAAAATTAAAAAATTCGAACTCTAAAGCTAAACATTTTGACATTTGAAGTAATAAAAAATAAACTACAAATTAAAATACTCAAAATTTGGAATTTTTAACTTTCATCAATTATAGAGTTAAAAGAATCAGATTCAGTTCCAAGAATATAAATCCACGTTATCATTTTCAATGCAATTTCAAGCTAGAAACATTAAAAATTGAATAATGTTTTTTTTTAACTGAACACTTCTTAAATGAGAAGTTTAATTATTGTTATTTTTAATAGTTTAAGCATCCTTGAAAAGCTTCAAAATTTTATTTCAAAATCATGAAAAATGTACAAGTTGTTCTAAATTTTTTCAAATATAAAATTATTTTTTAAATTTGTTCAGAACTTTTATATGTTATAAACTGATTCGAATTTTTCCTCAATTTTGTTTAGAAAATCCTGCAAATTTTTTTTAAATTCCTTACAATCTTCCAAATTCTTTTTTGAAAATGTTGGAAAATTTTTTAAGTTTTTTTAAATATTCTCTTGAAATAATTTCACAAATGAAAAATTTTCAAAAATCTAAATTTTATTTTAAATTAGGTCGTGGCTATTTACACCTCAATTTCGATTAAATTACTTGAAAAAATTTAAAGTTTTAAATTAATTTGAATATTTTCAAAACTTCTGAATATCTCTTAAAATTACTCAAATTTTTTCTGCATTCATACATCAAATTTCAACAATTTCACTTACAAATTAAACATTTTTCAAATAGAATAATAAAAATTGTAACGTTCAAGGTTTAAAAGTTCATTGAAATTTTAACGATTCAAGGCTTTCTATGTCAAACAATTCAGTTGAAAATTGTTTACTTTTGAGTATTTCGTTTCAAATGACTCGTCTTAAATGAACAGTCAAATATTGCTAAATATTTAAAAATTACTTTCTTTCTTAATTAACAAATTTCAAATTGAATGAGTTGAAAATGGAATATTTGATACTGAAACAATATATTCAATTTCATAAAAGACTTTAAATATGAATATTATTTTTAAGTTAAAAATAGTTTATGAAGTTTTCATCGGACGTTTAGATTTTTTTAACGACTAAGACTTTTTAATTGAAACAGTTTCATTTTTAAGGTTAAAATCGGGAAATTCTTGAATTTTGAAGGGATTTAGAATCTTCTTGTTAAAATAATTATTGTTCACTTTTTAAAACTGAACGTACAGTTCCATTTAAAAAATTATTTATTTATCTTTACAATTTATTAAATAAAAATATTTTTTATCCAAATATTTCAACTTGAAACGCTTTTAATTTTTAATTGTTTAAGTCTTCAAGACTGCATCTTAAAGTTCTTTAAATTAAAAATGTACGCTTAAAAATAAAAATCTAAAATGGAAATTTTTCAAAGTAAAAGATTTTTGCATTACGCATTGTAAACTGAAAGACATCATTATAGGTCATATTTATTTTCTCCGAACATAACAACTTTTTGATATTCAACATTTATTATTCTTACAAAACCTCCCCTTATCTATTTTGTTGAAAAATCGTCTTTTTGCTTGAAAATTCTTCTATTTTATTGAAAATTTCGTCTTTTTGGCTAAAAAATTTAAAAATTTGGTTGAAAATTTATTCCTTTCTTGACTGAAAAATATTTTTTTGGATGAAAATTAAACTATTTTGTCAACAATTTGTCGTTATTAAATGGAAGTTAAATTTTCAGTTAAAGAAGTGAACTTTTAACTAAAATGATGAATCTTCCACCAAAAAAATGAATTTTTATGGAAAGATATTCTTAGATGATTCTGTCAAAAATTCACCCTATTCGTTGAAAAATATTCAACTTCTGATTTTTTTAAATTTATAAACGCAATGTCTCGGAAGCAAGTTTTTATTTTTTTCTTAAACTGATTACATTTCTTATCGCAATCCGCAGCCGACCATGATCCAATTTGTGTTGAGTGTCATTTTAAGATTGTCAACTACCACATCCATTTTCTCGAAGTTTAGAGGTTAAAACAAAAATATATTGAAGTTGTCTAAACGTGTTTTCACTTGAAAATCATATTTTGACAGTTTTTATTGAACTTGTACTTTCAGATAATTAAACAAAAACATAATTATGAATTATTTCTTGCAGCATAAAGAACATTGGTGGCAATGTGAGTTAAACTTTCAAGAAGAAAAAATTTTTCATTATAAAATATTTAGCAAGACATAATAAAAATCGTTTACTCAACAAGTTTGATTTAATTTCACATGCCTCAGCATGACTTGCACAGTAAATTTGGTAGTTTCCTTAGTATTTTGCAATAAGAATCCAAATCTTTCACCGATCTGTTTTTTTAGAAAATCCACTTTTTAGGATATTAAATTGAATTTTTAGTTTTTTATTTAAGTCATGCGTACCAGCATAATAGCAATTATATCCTATTTATTTTATAAAAATAATTTAACTATTTTCATTTACTAATTTAAAAATAACAATATAATTACATTCAAATTGTTTATTTAGCTATTTATCTATCTTTATCGATGAAAAATGTAATACAAATTTAATCAGGGTAATGCATCTAGTAGATATATATGGTTTTTAAATATATTTTCAAGTGATATTTCAAAAAAATTGTATAGGTATTTTTTAAATTTTAGTATGAAAAAACTTAATGCTTAACTAATTTACAAAAGATTTTTAAAAGCTTTTGTAAACAAGATTCAATTTCATTACATATTCATCAAATAAAAATTTATTTTTCATATGTGCAAATCCGGGTATCATAAACTTGATTTTTTCCCCAAATAGTTTTAAATTCGTGATGCTACGCCCTCATCATTTTTTTTATATATAGCTTGAAAATATAAAATATATATATTTTTTTAAGAGATACATTACACTAATTAATTTTACATTAGATTTTTCATTAAAAAGGACAGATAAATAGCTAAATAAACAATTTCAATGAAATTTTATTGATATTTTAAAATTAATAATAAAAGACTTAACTTATTTTCATAAAAGAAATGTTATTGCGTTGATTAGCATACTTAAAAATTTTTTAATTCATTTCTATAACCCAAAAACTGGAATTTCTAAAAAACGCTTCCACGAAAATTTTCGATACTTGTTGCAAAGTACTCAGGAAATTATAACCAGATCCCGAATCTTCAGACAAATTTACAGTTAGGGTTGATACAGAATCAAAATGATGAATCTACAACCGAAAAATGAATTTTTAACCAAATAATTGAATTTTCAACCTAAAAGATGAATTTTCTACAAAAAAAAAGACAAATTTTCAACTAAATACAGGATTGTTTAACTGAAAAATATAAATTTTCAATAAAAAATAGAACGGTTCAATTTTCAGTTAGAGAAATAACTTTTCAAACAAAAAAAAACGAATATTAAACAAGTTAAGATTTCAAGCAAAGAAATTAATTCTTTACCAAAAATAGAATAGTTACATTTTCAATAAAAAAAAGTAAATTTTTCAAACAAATCAAATAAATTTTCAACAAAATAGTTAAATTTTCAATCAAACAGAATGATTGTTAACCGACAAGATTACATTTCTATCAATAAAGATAAATTTTCCCCAAACAAATGGAATAGATAAATTATCAGTTAAAAAGTAAGTTTTTAACTAAAATGATGAATCTTTAACAACAACAAAAATGAATTTTTAATCAAATAGTTGAATTTTCAACCCAAAAGATATTTTTTCTAATTACAAGACAAATTTTCAACAAAATCTATGAATTTTCAACGAAAAATATATTTTTTTAACAAATAATAGAATAGTTAAACTTTCAGAAAAAAAAATTAATTTTCAATCAAATAAGCTAAATTTTAAACGAAATAGTCAAATTTGTAACCAAACGGATCATTTTTCAACGAAGGAGATTAATTTTCTACCATAAAATATTACTTTTTAACAAAATACATGAATTTTCAATCAAATATTTGAATTTTTAAAGAAAGTTTCAACCCAATAGTTAAATTTAAAACAAAATATACGAATTTTTAATAAAAAAAAAAATTTTCAACCAAAAATAGAATATTTAAATGTTTAATTAGAAAAACAAATTCGCAACGAAAAGAAAAAAAACGAACTTTTAACCCAATAAATGCATTTTTAACCAAAAATGGAATGGTTAAATTTTCAGGAAAAAAATTAATTTTGAACCAAATATAATATCAATTTTCAACGAAATAGTTTAATTTTCAACCAAAGAATATAATTTTAATCCAAAAAGATGAATCAATCACCCAGAGGATTCATATTCTACCACAACAGAGGAATTTTCAACAGAATAAAGAAATTTTCACCTAAAACAGATAAATTTTCAACTTAAATAGAATAGTTAAACTATCAATGGAAAAACTAATTATCAGCCAAATAAAATAAAAATTGTTACGAAATAGTACAATTTTCAACCAAAAAGATTACTTTTTAACAAAATACATGAATTTTAAAATATTTGAATTTTTAAAGGAGTTTTCAACCCAATAGTTAAATTCTCAATCAAACATGGAAGTTAAATTTTCAGTTAAAGAAGTGAATTTTTAACTAAAATGATGAATCTTCAACCAAAAAAAATTAATTTTTAACCAAATACTTGAATTTTCAACCTAAAAGATGAATTTTCTACCAAAAAAAGACAAATTTTCAACTAAATACAGGATTTTTCAACTGAAAAATATAAATTTTCAATAAAAATCTAACAGTTTAATTTTGAGATAGAGAAATAAATTTTGAAACAAAAAAAACGAATATTCAACTAGTTAAAATTTCAAGCAAAGAAATTAATTCTTTACGAAAAATAGAATAGTTACATTTTCAATAAAAAAAGTAAATTTTTCAAACAAATCAAATCAATTTTCAACGAAATAGTTAAATTTTCAATCAAACAGATTGCTTTTTAACCGACAAGATTACATTTCTATCAATAAAGATAAATTTTCCCCAAACAAATGGAATAGATAAATTATCAGTTAAAAAGTGAGTTTTTAACTAAAATGATGAATCTTTAACAACAACAAAAATGAATTTTTAATCAAATAGTTGAATTTTCAACCCAAAAGATAATTTTTCTAATAACAAGACACATTTTCCACAAAATTCATGAATTTTTAACGAAAAATATATTTTTTTAACCAAAAATAGAATAGTTAAACTTTCAGAAAAAAATTAATTTTCAAACAAATAAAATAAAATTTTAATTAAATAGTCAAATTTGTAACCAAAAAGATGAATTTTTAACGAAGGAGATTAATTTTCTACAAAAAAGATTACTTTTTAACAAAATAGATGAATTTTCAACCGCATATTTGAATTTTTAAAGAAAGTTTTAATCCAATAGTTAAATTGAAAACAAAATATATGAATTTTTAACTAAAAAAGATAAATTTTCAACCGAAAATAGAATATTTAAATGTTCAATCAGAAAAACAAATTTGCAACGAAAAGAAAAAAACGAAGTTTCAAATAATGAAATGAATTTTTAACCAAAAATTGAAGTTAAATTTTCAGGAAAAAAAATTAATTTTGAACCAAATATAATATCATTTTCAACGAAATAGTTAAATTTTCTACCAAACAGATTAATTTTCTAGTAAAGAAGATAAATTTTTAACAAAATACATGAATTTTCATCTGAATATTTGAATTTTTAAAGAAATTTTCAAACCTAATAGTTAAATTTTCAACCAAAGAATTGAATTTTAATCCAAAAAGATGAATTAGTCACCAAGAGGATTAATATTCCACCACAACAGAGGAATTTTCAACAGAATAAATAAATTTTCACCTAAAACAGATAAATTTTCAACTTAAATAGAATAGTTAAACTTTAAGCAAAAACGAATTATCAACCAAATAAAATAAAATTTTAACGAAACAGTAAAATTTTCAACCAAAAGGATTAATTTTCTACGAAAAATGTTTATTTTTACCAAAATACATGAATTTTCAAATATTTGAATTTTTAAAGGAGTTTTCAACCCAATAGTTGAATTCTCAACCAAACATGGAAGTTAAATTTTCAGTTAACGAAGTGAAGTTTTGACTAAAATTATGAATCATTAACCAAAAAAATGAATTTTTAACCAAATACTCAAATTTGCAACCCAAAAAATCAATTTTCTATTGATAAAGACCAATTTGCTACCAGGAATAGAATAATTAAATGATCAGATAGAAAATCAAACTTAAAATCAAAAGAAAAAACAAACTTTCAACTAAAGAAATTAATTTTAAAACAAAAATGGAATAATTAAGTTTTCAATAAAAAAATTAATTTTGAACGGAAAAGATAAAGCAGTCAATTGGAGAAGATAAATTTTCAACCAAACATGAAAGAGTT